>QAXN01000296.1:24433-46198 GCA_004335795.1 Chlamydomonas sp. 3222 | reverse complement strand
GTCACCAATCTGGTAGCAGGGCGAAATGTGCACAAACTGTCAGGTGCCGTCAGGGCACTGCTCTGTGCAACAACCACCATCTGACACGTCAAGGAGGTTGCTTGGGGTACCTGGGGCGCGTTGGCACACGAGTGTTAGGCCATGGGGCTTTCTGGATCGATTTTGGGTTGCCACGGCCATCACCAATTCGTGTCACCAATTAATGTTAAGGGCTTACTTGGCCTGTCACCAATCTGGTGTCACCAATCCTGCGTACCACTACGGTACGGACGGTACGGTACGGTATGGACAGCACACACGGCGGAAGCCAGCAGCGACTACCCTCAACGGGGCTGGGCCGCGCATGCAGGTACGTGCGTGCGACAAATAACAGACGCCACATACACTTCCCTGCTATCTAGTAGGGGCTACATGGATGCATCAACAACAACAACAACTGACTTTTATGTATGCAGGTTGCAGCTTGATCTCGTACGTACAGCACCTGTTACCAAAACTCTATTGCACACTGTCACAAGTACATTAATGAGTCATCCTCCCGTTCCTGTGACGCACCAGCTCCTCTGCCTTCAGCAGCAGTGAGACATCGGCGGCCCACCTGCACCTGCCGCCCTGCTCCCTGCTCCGCCGTCCGGGCTAGTCAGTGCCATCATTCCCGGCATCGCCGCCCCCTACCCCCTAAGCTCCCCTGCCGCATGTCCCGCCCGCTCCGTGTCGTCCTGTGGGCCCACACTGCTCTCTGCTGCCAATTACCCTGCACCGTCTGCCCCTGTCTCTGACGCCTCTCCCCTTCGGCCCCTGCACGGCTCCTTATGGCACTATGCCTTCCTGCCACTGCGTCTCTTCCGGCACCTTTCCCCATCCTCTGCCGCCTCCCCGTCCGGCCCCTTGCCTTACCTCTTCCCCTGCTCCCTCCTTTGCTGCCCTTACCCCTGCGCATGTTACCGACCCCTAGCTAATGCCTCTGCTGCCAGTCCCAGTCATGCACCGCGGCCGCCAGGCTAGCCGCCACAGTCGCCATGTCGGGCCGCAGCAGAGGGTCAGGGTGCCAGCAGGCCTGGGGTCGCGGTGGGGTGGGGGTTGAGTCAGTTATGTTCCAGATTTGTGTTCCCGTTCCAGTACCCAGCCCAATACACATGGATAAGCTCTGGCTGCCCTTGATCATCCTTCCCCTTGCTGGCATGCCTGAGCCTACTCCAGCAAAACCCTCTACTCCCTCGTTCACTTTCTTTAGGGGGAGGAGATGAATGAACCCCTCCCCCTGCCCTCAGCCTCCGCCCCGCCCACACATACACACATACATGCACCTGCACGCACCTGTATGAGCTCCCACTGCGCCTCAGGAATGCGGGCATGACGGGGCGGGCGGAAGCCCTCAGCGACCTGCGGTGTCATGCAGAAAAGAATACTATTGAAACAATCAGTCCACAGACCGTATGAACACAATGCATACCAGTCAGCGGCGGGCCGCCAAGCCCATGCTGCTGCGTCCATCGGAGCCTGTTTGAGCAACAGCGCTCGCACCTGTCCCTGCTCACCCTCTGCGCATACACCTTGGGGTCCCCCATCGCCAAGCCTGCTGCCGCCCGCGGCCCCACGTGCGCCACCAGCAGCAGCTGCCGTGACAGCAGCTCATAGGCCAGCACCCCGAAGCTGTGACGAGGGAGGTGACCAGTGTACGTCAGGGAAAGCGAGGTACTCCACTTTAAGCCAACTACAAACAATGCGGCTGCGCGGTCTGTACAGAAGTCAGCATGCTGTGAGGGTATGTAATCTAGCATCCATGAGGGTGAGCGTTTTAGGGCGTGTACCAGGGTGAAGCTGTCAACGCCAGAACCACTGTCCCTGCTTCTACTATCCCTCCTCCCCCGTGCTTGACATCTGAACCCCATACTAGCAGACTTTCAATGAAAAGAACAGATACTCCTGTTCGGCCGCAACATGCATGGTAATAAGCCTCCCCACTGCCCTCCGGGGCCCACCAACACCCCGACCCAGCCAGAAACCTGCGACTCCAGCCACCCACCTAAACACATCCACCTTCTCGTTGTAGGGCTCGCCCATAAAGACCTCTGGCGCCTGGGGGGGAGGTCGATAGGGGTATTAGCCGCATACGGCCATCAACATTACGGTGCCGGTACATGCACACGTTGACCAGGCGCACTTATTCCCACGGCCCGAACCCAACACGCATGCCTTCGGATTTCGGATTGTATCATGCCTTCGGCATACGAAGACATTGCTGTGTCCGTGCCCGGTCATGGAATCTCGCTCAAAAATCAGTTCACATACCCTTGGCCATCAAGCACATTGCTAACACCCGACCCACCATCCGGACGCAGCTGCCCCCATGCTGCTGCCGTGTACACCCGAGCGCATTACCAGAGTCAGATGCTAATACACGTGCCCTAGTCGACATGCGTCCTTCACTACCCACCATGTACATGCAGCTGCCCGCCATGCCTGTCAGCGCGTACACCCAAGCGTAGGGTGAGCCGGGGCGGAAGCGCGGCAAGGAGCGCTTGTTGAGGCTCCGCAAGAGGGAGTCGACCTGCAGGCGTGCATGGGGAAGGGCGGGAGCGCGCATTGGCAGTAGATCTCGGCATGCGGCGGGCGGATCAGGGCTTGACTAGTATGAGCAAGCACGTTTCGGCGCCAGAAGGTGCTGGTCATTCAAGAACAACACAAGGCACTTCAGTCCAGGATCACCTACGGGGCGTTACTCTTAGAGCCCGGCACGGCCTACATACAGGATCCTGCCGATGTCATTGCTCCCATGACGCGCCAAACCCAACCAGCAGCTTCCCTAACGGCCTTTCCCATGCGCCCCACCCACCCTCCGCATGGCCCTCCTCAGGCTGTCCGCGTGGTACAGTGGGCGCAGCGTTGGCCGCGGTGCGGTGGCTGCGGAAGCAGCAGGGGTGCCGTCAGTGGCGACCTCAGCCTCCCCGCCAAGAGCCATAGTGGCGGTGGCAGTAGCCGCGGCCGCAGCTGCTGATGAGGCGCGCAGGCCCAAGGAGAGCTGCGGTGGCATAATACAAGCTTAGCTGGCAACGGGAGGGGAATGAGGTTCATTCAGCGGGGGATACACTCCTTTGGGGGTTCTGAGCGACTCGACTGCGCGCGTCGATGCACGCTGGGTGGCGAGAGCTTTCCAGCACCTCAGGGTGGCGCTCGATTGCGCCAAGGCCACCACCCTGCACGCATGAGCTTTTTATTTCTGGCTAACCTTCCCATCATGGGCCCCCACACCTTGCGGTCCGCAACCACCCGGGTCCAACTCCACGCACAACCCCCCTGAACGAACGCCATGCGGTACCAGCACCTGCACAGCTCCACCCTTCTACATTCGTCGCTATGCGATCCCGTGCGACCGCATCCTCACAAGCCTCCATCCCACTCCATGGCCCCTGGAACCTCGTGCAATCTGCCCGCCCCCCTGGCCCCACCATACCCCAATAGACCTGCGCGATCCCTGCCACATCCCGCCCACCCACCTGCCTCCATGCGCTCCGCAACCTGCTGCCGCTGGCCGCCAGCGGCTCACTGCCCGTTGGCGACAATTTCATAGAGACACTGCCGGCCAGGCCAGGGTCCCCAGAGCCCGGACGCACCAGGCCGCCGCGGGCCTGCAGGGACGCTGACTGTCCTCCTGGACCCGCCGTGCTGCCACCAGCTGCGCCCCCACCTGCTGGGCGGTGCACGCGCCCTTCAGTGCACCCGCTGGCAGAGGCATGAAAGATCGAGGGGTCCTCCGCAGCGTGGGGTCGGGGAGCACGCTGCTGCCCTGAAGCCGCTCCCACTCCACCTATCACTTCTTCAAGTTCTGCTGTGCACCCGGTCCCAGCTTCCTCTCCGGCTGCGGTTGGTGCAGGAAGCCGAGAGTCCCCGTCGTGGCCCGGAAATGCAGACAACTGCGCCTGGAGTTCTACCGCCATCCATCTTGTTGCAGCTGCGGCAGGGCTAGGTAAGCTTGCTTGCGCCACCGTCAGCGCGGCGAAGGGAGCAGAAGATGTTGCCGGCTGTCCGATAGCCCCTGCCGCCCCGCCAGCCGCTGCCGCAGAGCAACCAGCTGGTAAGGGCGACGGAGCAGTGGGTATGTCTGGGGCGGTGGAGGTGGAGCAGGCTCGGCGCAAGGGCAGCTGCCCCTCACCGCACAGCTGCAACCTTCCCATGCTCTCTCCCTCATTTGCAAGCATTGAGTTACAGGATCGGTCTGCGGGGGCTGCCACGGTATCCTGAGCTATGGTCGGGGGTTCCAGGCTGGAGGTGCCAAGGGCCGATGTGCCCAAGGCTGAGGTACCGAAGCCAGAGGTTCCCCAAAGGGCTGAGGTGCACAGGACAGAAGAAGTTCTACCAAGAAGCGCCGCTGAAGCGCTGAGCGCTGCGCCCAGTGGTGTGCCGGGGGTGCCGGGGTCGCTGAGGGCCATCGCCGCGCGGCCGTTCTGTAGAGGGATGAGTTGGGAAGGTATTAACACGGGGAAGGGGTATTAATGGGGAAGGAACAAGCCGAAAGATGGGCATCATCAGACACCGCTATGACTGTGTGGCAGTACAGGCAGCCATTGGTTAGGCTGAGCTAGACAACGCTGACACATGAGCGCAAGAAGCCTGGGAACACTTGGTGAGACTGGGAGATGCCGCACCGCATGTTTATGTGTGTTGGGCTGACCCCAACACCACCCCAAGCAACAACTCACCCCCCTTCACCGACCCAGCCGCCACAGCTCTCCCTGCAGGAAGCCGCCGAGCAAGCACGTACATGCCCAACCCAGCCATGCTCTGCACTCACCGGGGCTGCGGCCAGGGGCCCTGGCTGTAGGCTCAACGGCCGTACCACGGCGGGGGCGGTGCTGCCGCCTTGTGGCGCGTGCGGGTTCAAGCCATCCTCCTCTTGGACCCCGGGCTGGTCCTGACGACCCCCATCATGAGCCCACACCTGCCCCTGCACCCCCGCCTCCTGTCCATGCTCCCCCCATGCCCTCCTGCCGCTGCCGCCCTGTTGCTGTCGCTCCTCTCCCGACCCGGTCATCGGCTGAACGGGCGCCGTGGCAGGGCTTGGAAGCTCCGCTGTGCCCACGACGCCGCCGACCACGACATCAAGGCGCTGGGCGGCACACAGAGGCACACGGTTACAGCCCCCACCGCTTCCAGGCCGGGTACCATCTGTCGCTGTTGCTGCTGATACCAAGACATCCAGTGCTGCGCTCATCACCGCTGCTGTAACGGAGGTGGACACCTCCTCGGAAGCAGAGCGCTCCTGTGGTTAGGGCGGACGAGTGGTTGGGGGTACAACTTACAAAGTGGATTAAACATGACGTTTCAGGAGGACGAGGCCCCCACCATGGCACTTCTGGGTTGGCGTAACTCTCAGGGCACGTTGTCGTCGTTTCCATTGGTGACGACACTCTTGGTTCCAGCACAGGAGGCTTAGCCCTAGGCCTAAGAACTTGGAACTACCCCACCAGTAACGAAGGATGCTCCTCCAATCCGCACTTAACCCACCTGGATGGGCGGCAGCAGCACTGCTGCTTCCACTCCGTCGCACGCCAGTCCCAGTCCGATCGTTCCCAGACCTTTACCACAGCAGCCGCCAGGGGGCTCAGCGAGGCCGTACCGGTGATGCTGGGTCGGGAGGTAGTGGTGACGCTGGGATGGATCGGCCAGGTTATTGTAAAAGGGCTGGTCGAAGGGAAAGGCAAGGGGCTTGCAACACGGGCCTTCGCCCGCAAAGCCCCCCGTGGCTGCTTCCCCTGTGCGCCCTGCTGCCACACCACCAGGCCCACCACCGCTGCTGTGCAACTTTCGGATAGTGCCGCTGTGCGCGCTGGAATCTGTGCCCTTCGTGCTGCTCTTGGCCGGTAGGCCGCTGCCACTGGCCAATATGCTCCCTCTGCTGGCGGTGGAAGGGGTGGGGGTGGGGGTGGCGATGGAGAGGGACGGCGTGCCGTGGGCGGGGACGCCATGAGAGGGGGCACCTTGGAAAGGGTGGGAGTCGCGGGAGGTGATGGACGTGTGTGCACTGTCGGCTCCCGGGTTGAGAATAGCCCCACCGCCGGTAAGCTTGCGGGCGAAGGCCAGGAAGGGTGAAGGCGGGAGGTGAGGTACATCGCGGGCCGTACCGGAATCGGACGGCGGTGGCAGCAGGCTGGCAGCCTGGGGCTTGCCGCTGGACCGGGTGCGCAGGCCGGCGGAGGCGGCGGGGAACAGCAGCTGCGGAGCACCGTTGAGGGAGGTGCGGTCGGAGGGCCGCTGCTGGAGCTGTTGACCCTGATACCCACTGCTACCCCGCTCTCGGCGCTGCAGGGAGGGCAACGCCAAGAGGCGGGTGGCTGAGGGCGTCAGGAGGTGCAGCACCTGGTGTTCCTCCGCCTCGGCCTCAGCCTCAGCCTCGGCACCGACGCCGGCACCGGCCCGGCCCTCGGTGCCATCCTGCCCGTCCTGCTCCACCTGGCCCTTTCCACACTGCAGCTGCTGCGCCACCCCTTGGCTGTGGCCCAAGTCACTGCCAACAGCTGCGAGGCTGGCAACTGTGGCAGCGGCGGAGGCGGCGTAAGGCCCTGGGGGCAGCTGCTTGCCCAGGAACGGCGGCAACCCCAGCCCCGCCCCCTTGCGGGAGCGACCATGGCCACCAGCGCCATCAGGGGGAGCGCCGTCCGCGCCGCATGTATCAACACCAACAACGGCCTTGGGCACCATCGCGCCACGGGCCGGCGGCGCCACAGCTGCGCTACACCCTGCTGGAGCTGTTGCCGGGCCCTGGCGGCTCTCCGCATTGACACCGCCACCTCCACTGCAGCCGCGCCCACCACCTCCAAAGCCGTGATTGCCTCTGCCCGGCTGTAGGGCTTCCAGCCCATGGAAATGCAGAATTGGGGAACCAGCTGCAGGATTCAACGTGTGGACTCCCTCTGCCCCTGACGCCCCTGGCCGCTCATCCTCTCCTTCGTCCCGCCCCGCCACCACAACCCCAAGGAAGGGCAGTAGCCGTCTTTCACCGTGACCTGCCGAACCCAGGCTGTCTCTATACTCCATACATGCTGCACTAGACATCAGAAGCTCCTGCCCTAGGGACCTAGGTGATCCGGGGCCGTCACTTGGCCCACCGCCCCTTCCCCCTCTCCCGGCCCTTTCCTCTCTTAGCGCATCCGCAGTCGTCGCTTGCAGTATCCCCGTCCGTACCCCGCAAACCTCTCCGTCCTCATTTCCACTGCCGACTACTGCCGTACGCCGCCGTACGAGGGCCCCACGCTCCGTACTGATCCGCACGCCGAGCCCCAAGTCCGCCAGTTTGGCCTCGAAGCAGTACGCGCCCGCCGCTGCTGTCGTATTGACCCCGCCGCTGACGGTCGATGCTGTACGACTGCCGTACTTGGTCACGGAAATGGAGGCCGAGGTAGGGGTGCCGAAGGCAATGGTTGAGGGGCCGGAGGCGACGGGTAAGGCTGGTGAGGCGGCGGGTGGAAGCTTATGGCTGACGTGGCTGCGATTGCCACCGCGCCCCAGCCTCCGTGCCACAACGTCACTCAGACAGCCAAGCACGCGGCAACTGCACCTCCCGCCGCTGTCCATGCTATGTAACCCCACAGACTCCATGCGGGTGGCTGTGTTGGCGGCGACAGGGGGCTGCTGCCGGTGGCTGCCGCTGCCAGCGCTTGCCCGGCTGGGCAGTTGTGGGTGCGGGTGGGGGCCCGGGGCCCAGGATGGGGCCGGTGGCGGGTGCTTAGGCGCCAGGTGCAGCAGCACGTTGTCGGGCTGCGGACAGGGAAGGCGGGCGGAAGGGGGGAAAGGAGCAAAAGGCCCGAAAGAAGTGGATGGCGAGAAACAAAGAGCTAGAAACGCAAGAAAGGATGTGAAAGGGGCTAGTTTAGGAGTGGGCATGGGTGGATGTCGGAAAAGGAGCGGCGAGACAGGTAGGCAAGCGGTTAACGCGACAAGCTAGGCCGGAAATGCGAACGGTGGTAAACCATCCGGTATCCCAACGGTATATTTAGGAAGAAAAGGCGGAGATGAAGTCATAGGGAAAGGCGTGTTGTCACCTTGGAGGCTCGGACCCCACTCGAACCTACATGGACACATCTCTCCAATACAACCTCCACCTCCTTGCGGTGTTCCCCCGCCAAACCCTCGCGCACCTTGATATCTCTGTGTATGATGGGCGCCTCCTGCCCGTGGAGGGCGTCCAGCGCGCGGGCAACCTGAGAGGGGGGTGGGGGGCCGGGGGCGGGGCGGGTAGTCAGCAGGAAGGGGGTTGTTGAGTTGGAGGAACGAGCGAATAGTAGGGGTGTAAAGGATGCGTGAATCGTTGAAAGCGGGGAAAGCCATAGCAAGAGTTGGGAGGGGAGAGGTGGGGCCAGGAGCGGTGGGCAGGGGACGGAGCCGCGGGAGAGGTGAGGTGGGTATGGCCCATGGGTTGTTGACCGTGTGGGTGAGGTCGGCGTGAGGCAGGCAGGTAGCGCAGTACTTGATATGCCAGTAAGGCAGCAGCACCACTAAGTACGCCTGCTGAACGTATCAACCATCTGTGGCATACAGTATCAGCCCCAACCCCACCGTTGTCCCAACTCCACCCACCTGCAGCAGCCAACCCAGCGCCTCCCGCACTGTGTATCTGTTTGGGCGGTTGGGGCAAGGGGGCGTAGAGCAGCCAGATGCCTTGTGAGTGTGGGCGATGGGCGGAAACTGAAACCTCTTGTCAGGATTGGTCACGAAGTGTAACGACCTTGGACAAGAAACCGAGCAAACAACCTCAGGGTGACCTGCATACAACAGAGCCCCCATGGGTGACCTGCATACAACAGAGCCCCCATGCCCCCCCCCCCGCCCCCGTTTACCTCTTCATCCCGACCCCTGCTCCCCACCTGTCCCTGCGGCTCATGAGCTGCTGCACCAACAGATCCTTGAGCGTGCCGCCCTGGTGTGGAGGGGGCGAGGGCGAGGGCGGAAAGGGGTTAGAGGGAGGTGAATAAAGGGATAGCGCTATTGCCGGATTAAAATTGCGTTCGATTTGCGAGGAGCGCAGAAAACGTTCCAAGTGTAGAATAGGGATGGAAAGTAAGGCCAGGACATGCTTTTAGGGGAGAGCGGCAGGGGAGTGGACAGGACCCAGCTTCAAGGTGTTCAGGACCTAGATGGGTCCCTGCACACATCTGATGATAACAAACAGCGCACGGCTTGCTGCCCGGCTGCACCTGTCTGGCCCACCTCGCACAGCTCCAGGGCAATGCCGTACGTGTCGTACGGCAACTTCAGGCCGGGCACGTGGCAGCCGGCATGCAGCTGCAGCAGGCCGCTGCAGCGGATCACAGCGCTGGGGCGAGGGGATTTGTGGTTTGGGCAGAGGGCGGTCAGGAGCACAGGAGCATACGGGCTAGACGCTGGATACGTGCACATAATCGCTCTGCAGTTACTTGTGGTGTTTGTGGGAGACATACTGGGGATGCAGTTTGGGTAAAACAAAGGCTAGCCTACCATAGTACCAGGGGGCAAGGGGCACGGGGGAAAGGGGCAGGGCCCGGGCACGCATCAAACTCAGGTGCGATCAGCAGCAAGGGTGTTGCTTGGCCCAACGTTATGTATCGCGGAATTTGGTCGAAACACTTCATAACTGCTGACCTGTGGAAGGCGCTTGGCCTTCCACACAGTACACCAGTACCCTCGCTGTGTCTCTCGCTGTGTCCCTCCCTAGAAGCAGACACTTTCATGCTCCAGAGTCAGTACACCGGTACTCTCGCTGTGTCCCTCGCTGTGTTCCTCCGTAGAAGCAGACACTTGCTTTCATGCTCCAGAGTCTCCAGACTGTGACGCACAGTGCACATCGCCGCACCTTCATGTGCAATTGTACAACAGCCAAGTCTGTATGTCCTTCCTAAACTTTCCAAACCCTCAGGCGCACACTGCACGCCTACACCAAGGCGCTACGCATGCACTGCAGGGCTACCGCTGCTTGTTGGTGCTGCTTACGTACCTGTATCCATGTGTCACGCATGCTCCCTTGCGCCCCACGAATGGGATCAACCAGGCCCTGGACCTAGGTGCTCTATCAACGTCGTCAGATGTTAGCGGCATCTGCTCACGGTCCCTCACACCCCACCAATGCACCCCCCCTTCAGTATCGTTCGTTATAGAAACTTCTCCCCCCCCCTGCTTCCCACCGCACACGCACTTACTCGTGCTGCACCTCCATGAGTGAGGCGCATTCCCTCACAAATAGCCGCACGATGGGCGGAGGAGGAAGGCCGCCGCGTGCAGGGAGCAGCACCTTGAGCCTGTGGCGGACGTGAGGCCGTGGCACAGAGATGCGAGGTGGCCAGGGGCACGGCTTGGAGGTGTGTGGGGCCTGGGGGGCGCGCGGGAAGTTAGAGCAGCCGGGTGCTGAAGGGCTCCGTGAGCAATCAGGCGTCGAGAGCAATCAGGCTGTTATGTGCGTTCAGAACTTTACCCAAGGATAAACTGGCATGTTACACAAGCAAGGCTTGCTTTGCCGCGTTTGCCCGAGCGCCTCTAACGATGTGCCGCTGCAGGCCCGCTGCTTACGCGATGGGCCGTCCATCGAAACGCGCACGATACACCTGCGCGAAGCCGCCCCTGCCCAGCTGTGAATCGACACACAGCCGAGCAGGAAGCTGTTCAGGAGGGCACAGAAGGTATTCGTCTGCGGGCGCATCCAGCGAGGCCTCGTAGACTGCGCACACCGCCTCCATTGCCTCAAATCAGCTCAATATAACCAAATTAATGGAAGACAATGATTGCTACTGGATGCATGTCAGGCTGTCGCACGTGCTGTTAAACCCCAGTTGGCCAGAGCCTGCCGCAGCAGCGCACACCACTCTGACGCGGCTTCAATTGAGCTGTGCGTGTGACAATGTAAGACCAAGTATCCCGGAGTATGAGTGGACTGATCGACGGCAAAACGTCGTGTTGTTGCTTGACACTCGGCAAGTTCTGCAAGCACAGTACAACGACTGGGAGCACGGGCGACGCCTTGACGCCACTTGGACTATGCAACATAGCGGTATGCGCATCGGTGATCGGGCCCATGCTTTGTCCGGCTTGGGGTTGGTTTACCTTTTGACGCACCCGAGGCTCCGTCCCAACCGCCACCACACCAACCGCCGGGCCTCCCACCTGACGAGCCGGTAATTCTCGCTTGCTTGCTTCCTCCCACCCCGCGTGCCTGCCACTGGCACCTGGCCACGAGGCCTGAAGCGTTCCAGCCCGCCCCAAGATGACCGCCATAGTCACCTACGCTGCCCATCACAACCCCTGCAAACCCTCGCTCGGTGCATGCCAGTCCAGTGCATAGCTGCATTGCTTATGATCTGCAACACCACAGGCGCCGCTGCGTGCAGCCCCCGACCCCACGCTTCCCCACGCCATTGCCGCCCGACGCACCTCACGACTCAACCCGTTCGCGGCCTGTCAAGCTTCACGCTGCCCGAAGGAGGTATGAGGTACGCAGCGGCTCGACACGCTGCATGGGCTGACCGGATGCACACGTTCTGTAGATCAGTCTTGACGGGCCTCACAACTTGGGATTCGGGAAGCCAGGAAGAGCTGCCCTGCGTGACCGCTCCTAGTTGTGCGCTGACCTTGTGCACAGCTGTGCGTGCAGTGCTGCGCTCACAGCCCATCGCCTTGTACAGAAGTTAAACGAGTAACCGGAGCCCAACGACGTGCAAGCCCCGGCATGATGATCTTCGCGTGTCTGTAGACCTTGCTTGCCGATCCGCATCCGTAGCTAAGGAGTGAAGATGTTGCCTGTCCATCAAAACTCGCACCAACAGCTGAGACAACGAAGGGCTAGCAAAGCAATGCATCCCCAAGCCTGCCGGACCCGCTCTGAGGCTCAGAACTACCGGAAAGGGCCTCCTAGCAGGACTTGCACCCAAGCACACACCGCTACCTCCCCCGACTGCTTCCTGCGCACATATAGACAGGTAGCCGCAGGTGGTCCATAAAACAATTTAACACTGGTGACCTTCCGTAAACACAACACGGGGCACAGACGAAGATGCATCAGCTCCATCTGTTCACCCATCATACTAGTGCCATTTTGTAAGCACTGGTGTGATGCACCCAAACACTCTGCATCCAATCAATGACCGCTGTCCGGACCTCAAGTGCTGCCCATTGCCACCGCCCAATATCGTCGGTAGGTTTATAGTTGCTACGTCCACGCGTCAGCGCCCTGGAGATGCCATTATGCAACTCACTCTCACCTTAGTGCGCGGGGCTTATTCCATGCTAAACACCTCCTTCTTCGTACGGCAAACGTAGTAGCCCATACACTAGCAGCTGGATGCGGCCATGCCACGTTCAGTCCTTCTTGTACCCGCGACGCTCGGCCTCGCCCCCGTCCTGCGCCTTGCCCTGCCCTGCGCCCATGCCGTGCAGCACCTTGCCACCCGACCCCAGACCGCGGCCCAGCGCCCCTCCGCTGCCGCCTGCGTCCCCCATGCTGGCGCCCACCAGCGCCACCTTGTAGGTCAGGAAGCCCAGCACTGCCAGCACCAGCTGCCACGCCGCCGCGCTGCCGCCACCCGCCTCCACAGCCGCATTCGCCAGGGCGCTCGACGCGTTCACCACGGCCCCCTCGCCGCCGCCAGGGTTCGCTGCGGTGTGGGCCAATGTGCAAGGGGTCGTGCCTTGATTGCCGTGGCTGTGCCATGGTGTAAGCAACTAACTAAAACGAAGTGCGTCAGGATGCCGTGTTTGGCATGGCGCTTAAGGGCTTGGACACGCATTTGCCAGCGGGAAGCTGACATGCGCCAACATTTTCGGGCAGCAAAGTCGTACCTGCTTCTTCCTGCCCCAGCAGTGTGAGCCCCAGTGCAGCGCTCGCCACCACGAAGCCAAGACGCACGGGCGGGCTGGACAGTAGCCGAGCGACATTGCTCCCCGCCCCTTCCCTTCCCTTGCCGTACGGCGCAGCCCTGCCCGCCGCCTGCCCCGACTGCTCCCCCGACAGCGCCTGCTGCTGCTGCTGCTGCCCGCTGGCCGCCTCCACCACGTGGTCCACACCGCGCATCAGCAGCCACTGGTACACCAGGCCTGCGAGGCGGGAAGGGGGTGGGGCGCTGGGTCAGGTGGTTAGCACAAGCAGCGCTGTGGAATGACACAGCCAGTTTTAATGGCAAGCGCCTAGGTGCCGGACAGGCCACATGCGTGCGCGTGACTCACCCACGCAGCCGCCCGCGGCGAAGGGCAGCGCCGCCGCGGTGCCCCCTGTGAGCGCCGCCAAGGAGGCGCCCGCCGCCACCAGCGCAGCCGTGGTTGCGGCCGTCCGGCGCTTGAGGCCCTCGTAGTCCGACATGTTCAGGGACCACAGCGCGCTGGCCTGGTCCTGCGGGGGGACAACCACACAAACAGCACGAACAGTGCTTCGTAACAGCCTCTAAGGGACAAAAGGGCTAGGGCGAGCCGTATGCGTAGCATCGGTGTTGCCGCCGAGATGGGGAGTCGTCAAGCGCCGGCTGCGACTCCTACCTTGGTCAGCATCACCGCCGCCTCGCCCTCGCCGTACACCACCGAACCGGCCGGGACGGGCGTGAGGAACACCGCGCCTTCGCCAGCCTTGGCGCCCAGCTGCCGCCGGCACACAAACCTGGTTGGCGGAGAGGGACAACCGGAGGAGGCGTGCGCTTTACAATCACTTGCATACTGGGATGAGTATTGTAGAGCATAGTGAAAATCAGCAATAGATCGACAGCAGCCCGGCCCCTCAACGGACTGTGTCCAGGTAGCAACATTTCACGCTACAACAATGAGTGTGCTCCAGCAGCGCAAGGGAGAAGAGCTAGTGCACCGCCAGACCGCAGTGGCCTGCGCTCACCTGCCCCGGCCCCTCCCGCCCCGCGACCCCTTTCCCCGCCCCCCCTCGGCCCTTCCCCTAAACACACACCTGTCCATGTGGTGCGTTCTGCTGCTGACCACGTCCACCTCGTCCAGCCACCAGCTGCCGCCCTCTACGCCCACCAGCACACCCTGCAGCTGGCCCAGCTCGGGGACCAGGATGCTCACCTGCAGGGAACAGCATGGGCGCAGACGTTGACTGGACGTGACGGAGTCGGGAATCAGCACGCACTAGTGAGGTGCCGTCAGCTCCCGAGGTCGCTGTCCGTCGAACGTGCCCAAGAAGCGTACAGCGGAACAAGATTACGGACGTCCCAACCGATCCCAGGCAGCGTCGCGGGCCACCCCACCTCATCTACAGAGCCTTCCTGGAAGCGCCGCTTGGGGGGCGGCGGTGGCGGCGGCCTACCGACGAAGGTGGTGCCGGCGGCAGCGGTCCCGGCCATGCCGGTCCCTGGTTTCCCGGGCTGCTGCGGCGCAGCGGAGGCAGCGGGGGACTGCGGGGGCAGCGCGGCGGCGGCCAGCGACAGGGCGGAGCCGCAATCAGCGCCCACATCCGAGTCGGGGCCGACCAGCTGCACGGCACGGCACGGAACGGCACGGCTTGTTGACGACAACACAGGCAATCGGGCAGGCCAAGCCCGTACGGCCAGCTGCCCGTTGCATTAGGAGCCCGGGCTGGTATGAGCTGGGGTTTGAGCTTACTGGCGGCGACAGTCAGTTCCGGCAAGCCATACAACGTCAATGCGTGATCAGCAGCACGGCAGTTCGGCGTGATTAGCTGCCCCCCCATCTTGATTTGGCATGTTCACAGCAGTAGCCCCCCTGTAACTCCGCGTGCCTCTGTATATGCCGCCGAGCGGTACATCAGCACTCCTCCCGCTCACCTCGCAAATCTCCATGGTGTGCTGCCTGCTCTCCATGGGGTCGTTGACGGGGCTGATGCGGTACAGCGCGCTGGTGCCGCCGGCGCCCACCAGGCACACGTTGACGGCGGCATAGGGATCTGACAGGGCGGCGCCGCGCGACAGGCCCGTGGTCAGGCGGATGGTGTACACGGTGAGAGGAGGATGGGAGCCTGACACTGGGCTGGACATGGAAACGTCCAATTGGGCTACGGCGGGGTCCTGCAGTCATGGAAGCGAGCGACAGGCCGTGAGCGGCCGAAGTTTGTCCCACCCCCTACTGGAGAGAGCACAACAGGCTGGCGACTGCACGGAAAGCACCGTATGCCCTCCTGTCAAAACGTTCCTTGTGTCAGCTCTTGTTCTGTATGCATGAACGGGCTCGACGCCGCTATGGCGTCACGCCATGGTGTAGCTGTGATACTTAGACAGACAGATAGTAAGAGCTGCACCCGATAACAGAGGCCCGCACTCATGACTATTGTACTGAGAATATGTTGACTCACCGTGCCATGCCACTCAGATACCAGCCGGGTTGGAACAGGCCATGCAGCTGTCCCCACACTCCCGAAACCCCGGCCGTGTCCATCGCGCCCTTTGTCGCGTGACGCATTGACTTGCACGATCATACGTGACATATGAGAGCCAGTCACGAGCGGCAGCGGCGCATATCGCCACGTCAACCGCCCTCCCGACAACGCCACAGGAGGTGCAGCATTCGCTGGACCTATCGAGCAGGACATCATCCTACCACACTTGACTAGATGGTTGATCTCAGGCCCGCTGTCTACTCCGAGAGCAGCTTCACGACACGGCTGAAAACTCGAAAGGTTGGACTGGTGAAGTATAGCCACAGACTCAATAGAACAAAGATGCTTTAGATTAACAGACTGTTCAAGTTTGTATGCGGCGCCTGCGGCATTGAGGGAGCTTTTACGCACGTGCAACAGTAAGGCGCATGTTGCAATGCGCAGTATCCGAACCGGCCACTTAGCTCCGCTAAGCAGTGCCAGGCTAATCGAATTGCCCACAAACATCACAACGTTGAGGAACGTTGCTGTTACCTACAGCCTGCAGAGGGACCTTTGTTACCGCCAAAACGTTTTCAAGAGGTCGCGATCGCGTATATGGAATGAATTCTTTGTAACTTTGCAGGCGTTTGTTTTGGCTTAGTTGCCTTGGAGCCTCAGGCCGATCCCTTAGCCCATTTACAGGAGTGCACTCACAGCAAGCGGTAGAGTGGGAAGGGCGGCGCGCGTCTACGCCTGTGGCGGAACGATAAGAATATCAACAACGCCATGCCGCGGCCCACGCTGCGGTGCACTGCTGCAGCAGGGCTGCCGCTTCTTGCAGCCCTCCTGTCTCTGCTCCCCTTGCAGCAGCAGCTGGGTTTTGGACCAGTCCCAGCTGTCGGCATCATGCCGCATGCTGGTCTGAAGCGCAGCGGAGGAGGGGGCACGGCGACTGCAGCGCAGGTTGCCGCAGCCGCTGCTGCCGCCCGCGCCGCTGCTGCCGCAGGGCCGACGGGCCCCAAGGCTGCCACGAGGCCCACGTCGACGCTGGGCCGCCCCGCCCCAAAGCTGGCGCGCCCGCGCACCGGCCTGGGCTCCGACCACAGCCTCACGCTGCCCAACTGGTGCAGCGCGGGGCCCTACGCCGACGACGACGCGGAGCTGTACACCACTATGACGCGCATCTCCCCAGCGTACAAGGTGTACCACAACGCCTTCTGGCACACCCACAAGTGGTATGCGCTAGTGCCTTCAGACAAAACGAACCAAAGCCCGGCCCACACATCCAGTGACAGCACGAACAGCGGCTCCGAGGACAAGACGGGCGGCCTGGAGGAGGGCCTGTCCGTCAACTGCCCGCTCATCCGGCTGCCCGTGTCCAACATCAGCGCGGTGACGGGGGACCTGCGCGCGGGCTTCCTGCCCGGCACCACGCTGCTAGTGGACTTCCCCTTCCCCGCCTTCCCCGACAACCTAGGCCACTGGGCGGAGATCATGCTGCCCACCTACTCGGTGCTGGCGGGCGGGCACGGCGAGTGGCAGAAAGCCGCCAAGGGACGCAGCCGCTTCGTTGATCGTATCCTGTTCACCAACCTGAGGAAGGTGCGCGCCGGCATGGTTTGTGGCTGGCGGTATCAAAAATCTGGGCGGGTCCACTATCGGATGCGGTGCTCTCAGGTCCGCTGGGAGGGGTCCATGGGCGTGTCCAAGCGCCGATAGGCGCATGAATACCACTAGGCTGCCGGGGCGAGGGCAACGCACCTCCTGCCTGGTGTCAAGTGTGGCTGCACGCTTTGAGTCCAGTAATGAATGTTACCACTGCTGTGTAAAGCCGCATCGGAGCATGCTTGTGCTTTCATTGCAGGTTTGCACATCGAGACCGAACCACCACCCACCCCGCAGGAGGTGAACGACTGGTTCCGGGAGCTGCTGGCGCTGGCCGTTGCGCCCGGCGTCCGGCGGGGAGGGGCGCCCGTCCCGCCCATCATTGATCACACAGACCTGGAGGTGTGGTGTGGGGAGCTGGGGGAACAGGACAGCCTTGGGTCAGTCCGCGAGCCGTAGCAGGTGGATACTGTCTGGTGTCTCCAAACAACGATCTCTCTGTGGAGGCAATCCAGGTGCCAGGAAAACTTCGCTGTTGCTATGGGTGCCTCGCACCTTGTATTAGCTGCCGGAGAGCAGGCAGTAGGCCGTTGGCCGTGGAGCAGTACGGATGCCCCTTGCCCATGCCATCCCGGTTGGGACCGCAGGGGCTGCCATTGCCAGCCTGTGCGAAGGACTCTGACCACCTGTTCCTTTGCGCATCTCATTGTTTCCCCGCCTAGGCCTTTCCGAAGCTGTCCTGGCTTGCGTTTGAGAACCTGCTGGTCATTCAAGACAGGTATGGCTCATGTGTTGACATGAAGTGGCAACGCTTTGGTTGCGGTGTGAGGTGCTGGTAGCAGGGTTGTCCGCAGCGAATACGAGTCCTACAGCAGGGGCATGGGGCCCTCGGGAATCGGTTTGTCAGCGCTAGGCGCAGTTCAGGCCCTCCCTCCCTGCGCAGGTACACGCACTCGGAGCGGAAGACGGGCTTCGTTGGTACCGACCACGGTGACCTGTGGCGCTACGACGGCTGTGCCCGCTACGTGAACAACAGCTGGCACATTGGATTCAGCAACACCCAGTTTGCGGATGAGTTCAGGTAAGGAGAGGCGTCCGTTGAGGGTGTGATGGGGGGCGGAAAAGGGTGCAGTAGTACGCAACACGCGTCACGGAGGCAGGGAGGCAACCGGCGGCCCACTGCCCTACTCACATGAGAACTGCACGCACGCAGCGCTACGCGTGGGTAGAAAGCGCTCATGCCACTGCCTTTTCTGGTTGAACTTTCAGGGCGGCTGCGTACAAGCGCGCAGGCCTGTCGCCTCCCGCCACGTGGAGTCCGGGCGCCCCGCCCCCAACGCCCCCCTCCCAGCCACCAGGCTCACCGCGCATCTTCACTCTGCTGTTGGCACATGAGGATTACCCAGCAGTGAGTACCCCTTATGCTAACCAGGGTTATGTCGTGACCTAAATTGGGGGGTCGGCATCCCCGTTGTGCCTCTGTGCTTGAAATGCCGAAGTCCCAGCGGTGAGCATAGTGGTGTCCGTGTCCCCTCCCACCACCTGTCCGGCCCCCATCCCCAGCTGGTCAACTGGGAGGAGGTGCAGGCGCTGCTGCGGCGCCACGCCGCCCGCCATGGCGCGCAGGCCCGCACTGTGACGCTGTCCACGGACGCGCCCTTCGCCTCGCACTTGGACACGCTGGCCGCCAGCAGCGTGGTGGTGGCGCGACACGGCCCGCTGCTGGGCACTGCCGCGCTCATGGCCCCGGGTGAGTGGGGAGCCGTGCGCTCAATGTAAGGCTCGAGCAAGGGTCATGCCCTCCTATTCCCGGAAGGAAGGCGCCTTTTCACCGTTTAGGCCCTCCAAAACCAAACTCAGTACAACAACGGAACGGCTTTTGTTTGAGAGTATCACATCTAAATCCTGTAGGCCACTGCCAACCCCGCACGGCCCCAATGTCAGCACCAGGGGCACGACTTTTTGTTGCACTCCTGAAAGCAGGCCTCAGGGCTTGAGCTGGCCCCGCAGTGCCAGGGTTTGGGATGGGTTCACGGGATGCAGTTGCTCAGTGGCAGCGCACTCAGTTTTCAGATCGCTCTTCTTCGTGCCATGCCGCTTCCTTACAGGCACTGCTGTGTTTGAGCTGCTGCCGTATAAATGGGAGTGGCTTGGCATCAGCCAGCTGTACCGCAACATGACGCAGACGGCGGGCAGCGTGCACCACTTTGCGTGGCGGCCGCAGGACCACAACCTGGCGCTGTACGACCACGCAAACTACACCAGGTGGGTGTGCGAGGAAACAAGGGATGATCTGATGCGTCATGCAGCTAGACGATTATGAGGGTGCGTCGGCCAGTGAACGGGCGACACGGTGGCAGGGTGTGTGCCCTTGTTCCGTACCGATCACCCATGATAGATGCGGCACCCGTTCCAGGTACCACACATGGACGCCCGAGGAGTGCAGCGCAAGAGAGTGCCTGATGGTGCACGCAAGGGCGGGCTTGCGAGCGGAAATCCAGGTGCGGGCGCGAACCTGCAAATGGCACGGCGTGTGGGAAGGTGGGGCACTGGGGACGGAGCTTGGAATTGACAGGGGACTGCACCAATGGATGATTCCAAGGGCCACTTCGTTCCTTTGAGCGCGGGAACGCTGCCATCTTCTGTCTTGCGGGGCTCCAGTGTACCAAACCATCCGTGGCAAACTTGGGGCCATGTTGCCGCCCCCCTGCTGCCTCAGGAGCTGGACGCGCTGCTGTCCGCCAAGCTGCCGGGAGTGCTGGCGGGGCAGCCCGTGGACCAGCTGGCGGCGCCTTGGCCCAAGGCCGTGTAGCCGACCCAGATCCCTGCGATTGACGTCAGCAAGGGGCTAGGCAGGTTGAATGCGTTAAGCCGAAAGTACTACTGTTCCTTTTTGAGGCAGTGGATGTGCAACGTGCTTAGGAACGCCCATGCTGGTGGGGCTCTTCTTGCACAGCGCCTGTCTAGGAGTGCTCTTGCTACGGAAGCAGCCTAGACGCCCGCCGTACCCGAGCACACGCAAGTCACATACCTGTCCGCAACAACTAGGTGCGTGGCACGCATGCGGGACGGTGTGGCGGGCTGGCGGCATCACGCCGGGGGCCTGCTGGTCGACTGGCTGAACATGCGGAACGAACCACACTGCAGAGCTGCAGCTGCGGCATGGCTTTCTGCTTAGGGCCCGTACCCCTTGCCCATGCTCGCGTCGACTAGCAGGGGCCCATAGTTGTAAATGGCAGTACATAGCGGGACACCGGTGGTACGTGGTAGTACTAGTGTACTGCGCATACATGCCTGTAATGGTAGTTTAGTTTTACAGCGGGAGCCTGCTGTGCTGCGTGACCGAACGGGATGGTGCAGGCAAGTGCAGTACGACGTAGGTGCTAAGATGGCATCAGCCCGAGCCCCATGATCACTGGGTTAGTGAGCGCTTGGTTGGGCTTGAATGCCCATGTAATAAAGCAGGATGTATGTAGGGTTCGGTTGATTCCAGCGTACCGGTACCCAGCAGGCTCCGTTGTAACGACGTCCAAGGCTCTCTCCAAAGCGTACGTGCAGTGGGAGTGTAGGACAGTCAGGTGGTGTGGAACAGCGCTGATGTCGACGTGCGCACCTGGTTCGCAAGATCGCAACCGTTGAAGTTTCTTATCCAACGACAGACCGTGGATGTGTCCGCACAAGTCTGCACCTTACAAGCTTCCCTGCTGCCATCTGCTGTGGCAGGCTGTGGTGGCTCAAAGCTGCTCGCAGTCGCTGGCCAAGTCTGGCCACATGTTCCTGCTACCAGACCGGTACACTCACACGCTTTCCTTACATTTGTAGTTCTGCAATACTCGCGAGGCTTGAGCCCTTCAGTGTGCGCGTTGTCCGGGGAGCCCATCAGTTAAAGCAGAAGGGTTTCCCTCGTCACAAGGGACCGGGTCTGTACTTACATGTACCGAACAACGCCCAACCCCGGGAACGCGGGCTGGCATTGTCCGGCCTTGTGATAAGAGAGCGAGGCAGCCGTGCCCGCATGGCAATAATGCACACCTGGCCAGAGAGACGCAGTCATTGGAAGTCACTGAATGCAACAGAAGGTCCGTGCCCAAGCCTACGGGGGATGCCGCTCACAACCGATATGCACAGTGTATCGTAATACATGCGCTCAAAACCCGGCTAAAAACGAAGTAGGCAGCAAAATAGAGGCTGTCTGGTTTGTGCTACCAACGGCTCAGTTCAGGTCGGTGCTGCTGAGCCATACCGGATACCACCTCGCCACGCGGAGGCATGTCGTCGTGCAATGTTGAGGCCGCATCCCTACGCATGCCGTCACCTCGATGCACCACCAGATCACAGTCGATGGACTTGAGGCAAAACCGGTCAGCAGCAGATGCATATGGGTAGCAAAAAGGTGCCCTCCAGTACCAAAAAGATGCCCCCCAGTACTTCCTGCACAGGTCACTGTTGCCATAATGCACACGCTTGCTCCTGGTAGGCCTACGGTAGAGCACTGCGCTCGCCCAGTATTTCCTCACCCTACCTTGTGCTGCCCGTCAGACCCCGCATCTAGCCCCGCCCCTGCCCCGCTTCCCCCGGCTGTTCCTCGCAATCGCGCGGCCTCCTTCTGCGCGCTGTTGAGCTGCTGCACGCACTCCTCCAGCTGCCTCCAGAAGATGGACTTCATATCGCGGATATCCTCCTGCGTGGCAGTCAGGGAATGGGGCGACAGCCAGTGCGGGGCTCCAGTTGTTGCATATGTAGCAAACGGTACTTTTGCTGCACAGCTGCCAAGCATCAGGTGTTGCCCAGTGCATGCCTTGAGTTGGCAGGAAAGTACATGCAACACGACACATATTGCCCACCTGAAGGGTCTCTATGAGCTCATTCCTTTCACCTGCGAATCAGCA
>QAXN01000296.1:2648-24238 GCA_004335795.1 Chlamydomonas sp. 3222 | reverse complement strand
TGGACCCCTCCCTTAGCGCCTGCAGTTAGATCACTGACCGCTGCGTCATCCCGGTTGACCTCGTACCCCGTCCGCGCGCACCCACCCAGTAGCTCTAGCAGGAAGTCCACCTTGCCGCGAGCTTCGGCAATGGCCGTCCGCAGGTCTGCAGCCTCCGCCGCCCCCGCGGCAGCGGCATCCGCGCGCTGCATGGCTGAACACAGCGCCTCCGCCGCGTGCTCCCGTGCCGCCTCCGCCGCCCGCAGCCGCGACTGCAGCAGCTCCAGCGTGCGCACCGCCGCGGACGGGTCAGCCAGCACCCGAGCCACCAGCGATGCGTGTGACCCTTGACCCTGCCCAGTGCTGCGGTGGTGCTGTCCATTGACGCTGCTGCGGTGTCCGAGAACCTCAGAGTTTGTAGTATGCAGCTGCGTGCTGCCTGTGCCGCTCCCCTGCCGCAGCAGCGCGCCTAGGAGGCCGTCCAGCTCGTCCTCCTCGTCCGCGCTCAGCTGCCCCGCACCGTCGCCCACCCCTGCTTGCCCTGGCGCGTGACTTGTGTGCGAGCTGCGTGACGAGGCGTCCCCGTTCCCATGCATTGGGACACCGGTTATTTGGGTGGCTTCCCCGTTGGCCAGGTTCGCCATGGAGCCTTTCCGGCTGTGGGCAGGCCCGTGCCAACCCGTACCGCCCGCCGCCACACCAGCCCCTGCTGCTGCCGTGGCTGCTGTCGCAGAGGCCTCCAACCGCCGCATCAGCTCGTCGCGCTCTTCTTGCAAAGCCCGTACCTGCAACCACAAGGTTAGGCTTTCGTGAATCGTACATTGAGGACTGATTGGAGCGCCGGTGCTCGCTCAGCAGCAGTCCAACACGCGCTGTATTACCTTCCTTCGCAAGGCGTACAGCAAGTCCGTGTACCCAGCCTACCCGTTCTTCCGAGTCCCACAGCTTTTCCTCCAGCTCGCGTCTCCTCGAGTCGGATTCCCCGCGCAGCCGCTCCTCGGCCGCCAGGGAGGCCGCCAGCCGCTCCACTGCGCTGGACTGCGGAAGCAGCGCGCCAAACAATAGACCGCTGAATGCACACGCATCGACTACAAGGCCTTCTAAACGATAACCACCAAATGGCGCTCAACCCCTGGACCTATGACAGCGGTCCCGGGCTCGAACCGTAGTGCCTCCCCTAACCGCGTGCCCACCTTTTCTGCCTCCAACGCCATCAGCCGCCGCTGCAGCGCCTCCAGCTTGGAGCGGCTCTCCGCGCCTGAAGTGCTGGCGGCCGCGGCAGCCTCCTTGGCGGCCGCCGCGCCAGCCTCTGCTGCGGCCGCCCTCCCCAGCGCTGCGCGCTCCGCATCTGCGGCCGCAGCAGCAGCCACCTCCGCGGCGCGGAGCCTAGCGGTGAGCTTCGCCTCTGCCTCCGCTGCTGCTGCGGCCGCCGCCGATGCTGCCGCCGCCATGCTTTCTATCTGCTTCAGAAGCGGCTTAGAAGCATCGCTGGTGGACGAGAGTAGCTCCTCCTTTTCACCCTGTGATGCCGTGGAGCAACGTACCAGTCACCTGACTGACCTAGAGCCTGGGAAGCACAAGTGCCAGCACTCTGAATGCATTCCGCCCAGGTCACCGATAGCCAAAACGACTCCAGCAACTCCGCAATCACCCTCGACTCGAGAGCGCCCATGAAGTGCCCCGTTCACCCTGGCCCACCTCCAGCTGCCTGATGCGTTCCTCCAAGCGGCCGCATTGCCGCCGCAGCGCCTCCTCGCGGTCCGCCGCCTCCTCCTCGCAGCGTGTAAGCGTGGCGCGCAGCTCGGCAATGGTGTTCAGTAGCCCCGCCTCGCGATCACGGGCCGCAGCCACCACCTCAGCGCCCCCCCGAGCCGCCTGCGGGCCAAACCAGGATGCGCACAAAAGGTGGCGACAGCAGCCGCAAGTTGCGAGGGGCCTCAACTGCAACACGAATGTCCAGCCCCCGTCAGGCCTTACTGCCTACAGGCTGGCCGAAGAAAATCCGCAGCGTGCCCGCGCGCACCTCACTCTCAGCCCGCGCCTGCGCCTCCGCCGCTTCCCGTCGCGCCTCCGCCACAAGGCGTTTAGCCTCCATCCGCGCCTCCACCACCTCGTGCTCCAGCTCCTCAA
This sequence comes from Chlamydomonas sp. 3222, assembly GCA_004335795.1. Classification (NCBI taxonomy): domain Eukaryota; kingdom Viridiplantae; phylum Chlorophyta; class Chlorophyceae; order Chlamydomonadales; family Chlamydomonadaceae; genus Chlamydomonas; species Chlamydomonas sp. 3222. The sequence goes on along the minus strand of QAXN01000296.1, from coordinate 22,129 downwards.
TCTGAAGGGCGGCGAAGCGCATGGCGTGCGGGGCCCCTTGCACGTTGCCATTCAGCCACAAGAAACGGAGATGAAAAGCGTGAGGCATGCACCTGGAGCAGTGTTGCTTTATCATAGGGCTCCTTAATAATTTGTCACCTGCTGGAAAGGAGCTTGTCGATGCATTATTAGCCCATTCCCGTTACAGAGCCCCGAATCGTAGCGCTGGTGCTTACATGAGCCGTGGCCGCTGCCGCCGCCTTCTCCGCGCCGTCCTGCGTGTCCAGCAGCTGGCCCTCCACTGCCTGCGGGCCGCGGCGCGGCAGGCCAGGTGACGTGTACAGGAGTCGACATGGATAGTACGCTGGATGATACAGGCCATAGAAGGCATGTACGACAGCAAACACAGAAGCGTCTACCCGCGAGGGCCCTTGCCCTCCCTCACCTTGAGCCTGGCCGCCAGCCGGTCCCGCTCCGCCTCCAAGTCTTTGTGCGACGTGCGGGTCTGCACGGGTGTGCAGTATGATATGTGAGGCACGGCGGGCAGGTAGGTACGCATGGCAACCAACATGCTTTTCGCAGGACAGCGTGCTTATCTCAGCCACTGCCGGGCCGCACCTTCCTGAGAGCCGCCTCTTGCTCGCCGCTCTTTCGTGCCAGAGCCTCCCCCTCAGCCCGCAACGCCTCAATGGTAGCTGCCATCTCATTGAGCCGCGCCTCACTTGCGGAGCCCCCAGCGGCCGCCTGGTTCAGCTGTGCTTGTAGCCGTGCCTTCTCATCCTGCAGAGGGGTGGGTATGGACAACAAGGCCTCGAGGCGCGGCATGCTGGCCAATATGCATGAGCTGTACATCTGCACTGTTGAGTACCGTACCCGTAGTCTATGCTAAGGTGCATTCCGTTCCTGATCGCCAATGTTCTAATCTCCGATAAGCGGTAGCCTTCGCCTTCCCCAAACCCCAAACCACGCCCATACGCACCCCACAAGCACACCTTCAGGGCCAGGATAGTTGCATCGGCGGCGCCCAACCGCTTTGCAAATTCCTCTTTGAGCTCCAAGAGCTCCTCCTCTGCACCATGAGTACAGCGCAATGGTCAAGAGAGGCATAATGGTAAGCGACACCAGTAAGGCCCAACTGTTGCGCACTCGTTGCCCCCTGGCACATGCAGTGCCATGGTAGGGATGCATCCTGATTACCACAAGCCGCCGTATTGTCGTACAGCCGCACGGCACGATGCCAAAACCATATGCCAAGCTCCTGGTAATGATATGTGGCTTTAGGCCATCCTCGCACGGTCGCACCCATGCGGGGGCCAATGCGTACTGCGTTCTTGGCCGCCAACCCTGCCTGCCATCGGGTCAAGGCTTTCCTGGGTCCGTAGCTCCACGCAGCACACACACACACCTGCATCCGTTGTAGGGTCCTGGGCTTCCGCCAACTCAGCACGCAGCTTGTCATTCTCCTTTTGCAAGGCGCTGTTGATAGCGTTCAGGGCTGCAAGTTTGGACTCGTACTGCTTGACCCTGCACAAGGACCGAGAAAGGGAAGGCAGTCGATACACAGCATGCATACCAGTATCGTCTTCGTTTCGACACTCCCCCGTGAATGATCACGCGCTAGAGGACTGCTAAGCTGTCGCTAAACTGGAGGATCGCCTCGCCTCGACGAAACCAGTTCATGTTGGCACGCTCCTCACTTCTCTATCATCTGTGCTTTGACCGTAGCAACGTCCGCCATGGTTGTTCAGTAAACAAGTTGCTCCAGAGGCTGAATGCTTCTTTGTGCAACAGTCTGGAGAGCGAGCAGTCCTCTTGACTACATGGCTATACTATCAGTTAGCGTGCAAGACACTTATCGTGGGCTGCACTACTTGCAGCGCAGGACCACTGCCGAAAGGACAACACGCCAGCGTCAGCCCATCGAGCAAGGAACCGGGGCTAGAGGCAACACGACGCGCTACATCGACCCATATAAACACGAACGAAGTTGCTTTCAGGGGGTTAAATCTCTTCGCGGTCAGCCCCGCATGGTGCATGCCGATTGTCAAGGCAATCGCGCCTTGACGACGTACCGGCCCTTTTGCTGCTGTTGCGTATTCTGCGAAGTGCTAAACCTTGCAAAAACACAAGCCGATACCGAGTCAGTCCGAATACAACGTGGCAAGAAGGGTACCTGACTCAACGTGGGCAAACCAGTGCACTAAAGACAGCGACCCTGATGAAATCTTCGCTAGTGGCTTTAGCTGAAGCTGTCAAGGAAGCTAGTAGGAGCCCGCGAGTGAAGAAAGCGGCAGTGGAGCTTACGGACGCTGCTGCCAGCCGTGTGCGCGACCTGCTCGAAAAGCGACACAAGGCAAGCGCCCGCCAGACGCACATGCGTGTCACAAATATCAACATAGGATATCGTTTGCGGCTGGGGCCTCAAAGTTGCCAACGAGTGCTGGCACCCAAACCACCACCCTCCCTCCCACCCCACCAGCCCTTCCTCAAGCTTGGCGTGAAGACACGAGGATGCAGCGGTATGAGCTACACCCTAAATTACGCAGGTAGGCTCAAAGGCTCAGGCCGGGCGCTGTATACGCGTTAGCAAATACGGCACATTGCCCTGCCGTGCGCTGGGTGTCCGAGGATCGGGCCTCCAGCCGTGTTATACCTGACGAGTTAGTCTATGGGGTGCCCCCGGCCAGCGGGCCTCGAGGCGGTTTGTAGGAGAAGGTGCGGGAGTTGAGGCACTGCGATGTGGCAGGCCATCCCTGACATGGGTCCGCCCCGGGCAGGAAAAGGGCCCCTGTCACCGACACCCTGCTGTACGACACATCCGTACGCTACCACGCAGACACAAAGGGCAAGTTCGACGAGCTGGTGGAGGAGAAAGGCGTTCGGATCTTGATAGAGCCTGCAGCCCTCATGCACGTCCTGGGCACCAAGATGGACTTTGTGGAGGACCAACTCAGGTGCGCAGGCAGGGCAACACCCTCTACTACAACACCGTGCCGTACTGGGCTGAGGCCCTCTGGCACCTTAGGACTCCTGTTGTATCAATTCAAACGGTTAGGGTAACAATCTGGGTACCGTAGTAGTACACAGGATTGGCGACACCGCGTTGGTACTGGTCACCAATTCAGTAGCAGGGAACATGTTGCCTGGGGGCAGGGAGCGGCCATCACCAATGACAGTCCTGCGCACCACTACGGTACAACGGGTCAACGGCTGCTGTAGAAGGCAAGCAGCATGCAGCTACCATTGACAAGGAGAAAAGTCTTTTTTTCCCGCAACCCAAGTTTTTATGCCCTGTCGTGGCTACTAACACTATGCAGGCAAGAGTTCGTATTCGTCAACCCCAACGCCAAGGGGACGTGCGGCTGCGGAGAGTCATTCACAACATGAGACGAGCCTCCAATCAGTGCGGCCAGTACTGAGCGTCAATGAGCTGCTGCTGTTGACAGCCTAGTGCAGGGGAGCTCCTCTGGTCTAGTGACACGTGGCATGCTGCGGCAGCAGTACAATTTATCCTAGCCTTGAAAAGGCAGCACGGAAGTCGTGAAGCATCGTTTGCATTGAAATAATTATTTCATGTATGTTGTGTGTGTCATTATGGCTTTAGTGACAACCCTAGGTTGGCCGTGGCGCGCCCTTTGTGTGGCCGTGTCGATGGTAACCTACTGCGACACACACCAGCTCTCGCACTGCAGGGTTACGGTAAACAGCGCAGTGCAGGCGTGTCTTGCTGCGTGCCCAGCATGTCTGTTCCGTCTTTACATGAGAACTGTCAGCAAGTACGGGCGGCTGTATGCCGCAACTGTTATCACATGAGTGCGTACGCTGTACTCCAACCTATCTGTAATACGATGGGGCGGACAACCTGGGACAACCCAAAATGCTACAGTGCACGTGTACTACCCCGAAAACGGAAAACAGTACATCACCTCCTCCCCGTTGTACACGTCCACCTGCTGTTTCATGATGCACTCCCTGAACCATCAACCCCATCGACCAAATGGGAAGAGCAGAGAAAACATGTACGTGCCTACAGTGTATCCATCAGGAACACAACGGGAGCGTCCTTCTGGTAACCTCGATGTGTAACTCGACGTGTAACTCGACGACGTTCAGCTTTTTGCACGACAGCCAGGCATCACCTGGCTGCCCGATTTGTCACAACCCAGTTTGGAACAGGGAATGCCACCAACTCAAATGACCCACACAAGAGTTTTCTGCACCAACACCAGCCATCGCAACGCACCGATACCCACGCGTCAACCGCCGTGCCCTCTACTCTTCACACGGCGTTGACTCCCCCGCCCGCGTGCCCCACGTCGCGCTCCCGCTGCTGCATGGCCTGCACGCGCCACACGAACCTGCGCGCGGGCACCTCGAACGCCCCGCTGCGCAGCATGGCCTCGTACTGCTCCTGCCGCGCCTGGCGAGCGGCGATGCGCATGACGGTGTAGAGCGGGATGCCGATGAGGAAGGCCTGCGGACGCCAAGGGTAGAGTTGGGCGAGGTTTGACCTTGGATGCGTTGTTAAGATTCAGCTGCAAATCTCCGCAAACAGGACAGCCTTGATCGGGACAGTTCAGAGGCAAATTGGGCATACAACCCTGGCCCTCAGCATTTCATCACTGGGACGTGAAAGGTGAGTACTACGCAGGTGAGCGGGGGAAGGCGCAGTGGCACCAGCTTGGTTTTGCCTTGCCTCGGCGGATATGTCAACCCCTCCACCAAGACCAGGTTCCGTTCGACAACGTCACGGTTATGGTATTAGACTGGCACATACACAACCCTGGGCGTGTGCCTGCATCCTGGCACTGCGTTCCTTTAAGGAAACGGCGGAGTCACCACAAACGGTTGTTGACCCAAGGTTTTGCCAGCAGCCAACCACCTCACGCTCGGCCCACCTTGGTCCCAATCCAAAATAAGAACAGCGACAGGCTGGTGGCGTACTCGTCCGAGTCGGTCGGCGCTACCCCGCCGCCCCCTCCGCCGCTGCTGCTGCTGCCTCCGCTGCCGCCCGGCGCGTCCATGGTGTCCGCCACCGTCATGGTATGGTGCAGCACCACCTGCGGAGGGAAGGACACATGGGGCGGGGCACAAGACCACTTGAGCCAATCAGCATACGACGCGAAGATAATATAAGGACGCGTGTTAGGCATACCTCTGTCAGGTAGCCTGAGGCGCTGTGGGAAGAACGCAGCACAGGCCCAGAGCAACCATAGAGACACTTGTGCTAACGTCGGACGGGTTGTCAACACATGCGACCACTTGGCAAGGGGTGGTCTGGGTGCGAGCTCAGGAACAGCCACTGACAGGACCACACGCACCGCGGCCCAGTGTCCTAGCCAACCCATACCGTAGCTCCTCACCAGGAACATAACGAAGATGACGAACGTGAAGCACCAAGACGCCAGCGGGTTGCGCTGGTAGTAGTGGTCAGACTCATCCAGGAAGTCAAGGGAGGCCCTGCGCCCGGGGACGGCAGACAGGCAGGCCGGGGCGCACGTGTACGGTCAGATGGGGACCAGCAGCCGGCCACAGGCGCATTCGCAGCCTTTGGTTTCCCCACATACGGCCAAAGAGCTTACGGCTCTCGGGCGCAGCCCCACCTGTCCCCCGCGTGCCCCAGCTCTCCCTCCATGCGCAGCGCCAGCATGGGGCTGAACAGCGTGCCGCCAGAGCCGTCGGCGGCGGGCACGGGAGCGGGCGGCACCGTGAAGTTGCCCTCGTACTGCTGGTCGCAGATCTCGCAGCGCAGGTGGCCCTTCTCGTTGATCCAGCGCTGGATGCACTCGTGGTGCGCGTGACGCTGGGTGCCCGTGCACCTGCAGTGGCCGCCGAGTGCGAGGCAATGACAGTGCCGCCAGCAGCGTCAGCAGTGCATGTTGGGAAGACAACGGCGCGTGTCCGGGGTGTGCGTTCAACCCATGGAGCAACCGAGACAGCACGGCGTGGGCCATAGCGTGGCAGCGCTATGCAACCAGGGACCGGTGTCCCATAGCCCAACAGCACATGCAGCTCCATCCGACCGCTGACAACTTACGCGCATGGCGTCTCCAGCTGGGAGAGGGTGTCCTCCTCTAAGCATATTCTGCACAGGCCGACCTCCTTGTCCTTTGAACCACCGGCTGACCCCCCGGTGCTGCTGCTGCTGCTGCTGCTGCTTTCAGACGATGGCGAGCGTACATGGTGCCCAAGTTGCCGCCGCTGCTGCTGCTCCGGTGCCCCGCTGGGACTCGGCCCGTCCTGGGTATGGGCCGTTCTCGCAGGTATGAGGACGACGCGCCGCTTCCCGGCGTCATCTGGTGGAGACCCGATCGCCGCACTTGCAGCTGTGCCTTGGTTCTCTGTTGCATTGGGCTCGCGAGCTGCTGCCCCTTCCCCGCTGGACCCAGCTGGACCTCCCCCGCCTGGCGGACCCAGCAAGCGCTCCTGCTCCTCTTGCGCAACAGCAGAGCCGCGTCGCATAGTGACAGTAGGCCGGCCACTGCAATGGGTGCAGAAGTGTTAGGGGTTCCCATGCACGCGTCAGGCCCACGACGGGAAATGGCCTGAAGTATAATTGCAGCCGTAAGGGCAGCGGCATACGTATCACTTGCAACAAAACTAATCGAGCTCATTTGCCCCTAGCAACTAGTGTGACGGGTCCCTGTCTTTCGCCTCGACGCACCTCTCTGCATCGCATGGTTTGCGGTCAGCCATGCGGCACTGGAACACTACTGAAAATCTTACCTCGAAGTTGCAGTGGTCCTGACGCCTGTCCTCCGCCGCGCAGGGAAGGCCCACGCGCCTGGCTCCAGCTCTCAGAATGCACTTGTCCAGAAGGGCTGACAGTGGGCCCTTGCAACAACAGTAACTGGTATGGCCTACACAAAGATATGATTAGGCATGTGAAGGACGACGTCAAGTAGGCTAGTGAGTGCTATCGGCGATACGGCATCGGGTGCCTTCCAGCCCATGCACGTGTGGGCCTCAGGGCAGGTCCGCTGGTTGTTCTCCCGCTTCTCAGTTCAAGCCATGTCGCCATGTCGCCTATTGTGAAGTTCGGTTGTCGTTGTCCATCTGTGTCTCGTCCTTGTAAGTGCCACTGCTCACATCACTGAATACGGTAGTGCATGTGCTGCACGACCCCTGTTCACGACCCACCCGTGCGTGCCTTTCCCTTGGCACTGCCCCACGCCTGGGCTGGCCTTTCATACTGTATGTAACTCATCCTTTAGCGAAACAAAGCAACTCCGTCAACATACGCAGGCGGGGAGGCAATGTATGGTAACTCGGCTGGGCGAGCAGGTCGCTAGTAGCGGGCCAGTTACGTGCCACCCAGCAGGGCCACTCAGCGACCAGGGGGCCACGGAACGACCAGAAGGCCCTTGCGCTGGCAACCCTCCCTCCTGCCGTGCCACAGCCAAGGCTGGTCAACCTTCACGCAGGTAGTGTACCGGTAAGACGCCTGTGCTGGTGAGTGCCCACTGCCACGTCGGTTCTGTGCCCGACATCCGGCATAATGCGGCACGTCGGGTCCGAGTCTTGTATGCTTCTTCAATGACATTTACTCATACTGTGCCACGCCCACGACCAACACGGCGTTCCGTCCTGGAGTCGCCAAAACCCTACAGCCTGTAGACTGCAGCTTATGAGTACAGTCGAGCACACATGCCTCTACGCGGCCCATCTTCAGCCACACCAATACCGATACTCACACTCGAGTGCCCTTGCATTCAGCGTTTCCGCAAAGTAAAGTGCTTGCAGCCATGCGATTACAGCCGTTGCGGTATCGGAGTGCACTACCGCCACGACGCGAGATACGGCGCGGTTCGAGCGTCCCCCCCCCCCCCAGATGCCATGCCCAGCTCACAGCACGTTGTTGCCAAGACCTGAGCGGACACAGTACCAGTCAATGGATGTGCGCGAATCTGCCAGCGTGTTGGCATCGCCACGAGTTTGTCCCTGAGCCCGGTCCTAACGCCTGTCACATCCAAAGTTGCGCTTGCGGGCGGCCCCATAGGCTACCCAGGCCGCCTGGGGGGCGGCAGCCCCGGCCTGATGACGGCGGGTGGAGTAGGCAGGGTGCGCACCCATTCATCATCCGCCGCAGCGCCGCTGCCGGCTGTTGTGCCGGAGGAGCCCCCACAGGCGGAAGGCGCCTCGCCACCACCCCTCCGCCCCGCCAGCTGGTCGCCCTGTTCGCCCTCAAGCACGTACTCCTCAACCCACGACGGCACGCGCTGCAGACCGGGCCCTGCAGCGACAGAGGCAGCGGCGGCCGCTGCCGCAGCTGCTACCTCCGCGGCACGGGCTGCCGTGGCCGCTGCCAGTGCAGCCGCGCTTGCCGCCGCCGCCGCCGCTGCCGCTCCGGCAGAGCTCTGCTGTGGCGGCTGCTGCGCTGCCTGGCAACCCAGGGCCTCCAACCCGCCTGTGCAGCCACCCGGGTCGACACCGCTCGGTGACCGCAGGGTTCTCTGGTGCTGGGGAGTGCCTTGTGCTGCCCCCAGCAAGGCTGAGGGCAATGCGGCCGGCGCGGCGGGCAACGCCGGCGGCGATGGCTGCTGCTGCGGCTGCTGCTGCTGCTGCTGCCGCCTCCTCGCCACCGCGCGCACCACTCCGTGTTCGCGGAGCGCCTCGTCATCGCAGATGCGTACCAGGCCGCCGTAGCCTGCGGGGAATGGGGTTCGGGGCGTTGTGGCGGCGGTTTGATTGAATGTGGCGTCAGCATGGTTGTCCACAGCTGCCATGTCTAGATGACTGCAACGCAGCATGTTCCTGGCGGCCTGCATGGCCTTGGCCTGCCTGCGAAACTGACGCGGGGCAGTCCAAGCCTGCCCCTTTGCTCGCTCTCTTGCGTGCCCTGCTTTAGAATTGGTGCTCAATCGTCTCTGCTCGACAACCCACTGCACCATCAGCCCATAGTGGGACAGTCGCCTGCCAAAACCCAGAGCGTATGGGGTACGGGATGCAGCCCAGACGCAGCGCCACTCACCGTCCCACGGCGGCTCCTCCTCGGCCCGGGACAACTCGCTGCGCCACGCCTCCTCTTCCACACGCCGCACAACGGCATCCGCGGCATCCATCCCCGCAGCCCGCGCTTCCCTGCCCTACCCGCTGGGTGTCCCCACGCCAAGTGGTCCCTTGCGAATGCTTTGCGGCCTTCAGGGATAACGCTGGCTACGGTAACTGACACCGCTGGAACCAGGCCGCCTTGCCGTGTAGACTACCGCTCACGCGTTTATCACGGTGACCGTCTTGGCATGCAAGTCCCAGATTTGTGCGTCAGGACTGCTCTGCTCGGGCACCGGCCTTCCCATAACTGAGGACACCGGTTGGCGTGCATTGCTGTGCTCCCGCGCAGGGTGGACGCCGCGCTGCCGTCCTCAGCTAAGGTAGGAAGCGCCCTGAGCGGCTTGATTGCGAAATCGGCTGTGCTTACCCAAGTGGGTGTTGCAAGTGTTGGCCTTCAACACTGACGGCGGGCGGGCACCGTGTTTGAAGTTCATGATTACAAGAATGAGAGGTGGGAGGAGAAACAAGCAAGACTGGGTCCGATCCTTGACTTGTGCACTGGGACCAATGCAACAATGCCAACGACAAAACGGTGCTTTGCCGCGAGATGAGCACGTGCATACAATACACTGCAAACCTGTCATGTCGAGCAGTCTATGGCGGTGTGAGAGGGCGCGGTCGCGAGTCGTTTGTCGAGGTGATCCCTTTCAGAGTTCTCAGTTAACCAAACAGCTGCACTTCATCTGCCGGCCTTGCGGTTAAATTCTGTAATAAGAAAGCACTGCTGGTAAGCTGTTGAAGTTGGTGTGCCGGCGCTCCTCTACTTGCCGGCGGCAGCCGTATGGAGGACAACGACGCCGGCGACTACAACGACTACGGAGACGATGACCTTCTCGGTAGGTTGGGAATGGAGGTGGCGAGGAGTGTGCGCTCCCCCGCGGGTTAACGCCGGTTTGGCGCCCTTGCCTGCCTGCTTGTGATTTCCCAACAACGTCACGTCGCTTATTGCACCGCAGACGCTGAGCTGTACGATGACGGACAGGCTGGAGATGCTGGTGTGCCTGGGTGGGTAAACCCGCTTGGTGATTGCAGGTAGCACACCCTGTGCACACAACCAACGCCGCAACAGATATCCACAACACTCGGAAAACTCCTGGCCTGAATGCCTTCTGCTGACATTGCAGAGATGCACCAGCAGACGATGCAGGTCTAACGGGCGATAAGGACGCTGCTGCCACTGATGGACAGGCCGGCACGGCTACTGCGGTAAGTGGAGAGACCGTTGCGCACTTCCGGTAGGTGTGAGCTGACGGCGTCTGCGTCTGCAACAGCGATCAAAATGTTTTACCCCGTCAATGTTTTACCCCGTCCTCCCTCTCCCTCGTGTGTTGCAGGCAAGCGGGGATGACGCGCGGCCCTCCCAGCAGCAGCAGCGGGCCATTCCCGCGGCGTACTTTGAGGACACCTGCGAGGGGGCGGCGCCGGACAGCCACGGCGAGAGAGACCGGCGCTTCGGCGGGCGGGACGGCGGGAGGGGGCGCGGTGGGTGGCAGTCGGACCGCGACCGCGGCGGCCGTGGGGCTGGCAGGTTTGCCGCTGGCCAGGCAGGCCGCGGCGGCCGCATGGGCGTCGGGCCCAGCGGCGGCATGGGCGCCAACGCGAACGGGGGTTTCATGGGCCATGCCCCTGGCATGATGGGCCCCGGTCGTGGTCATTGGGGTCCTGGTCATGGGGGTCCTGGCATGCGGGCACCCAACGTGATGGGCCCGGCGGGGCGGGGCAGCGGGGCGGCGGGGCGTGGGCCAGGGTTCGGGCCAGGCATGGGCCTGGTCCAGGGCAACGTGGCGGGACCAATCGGCGGCATGATGGCCCATGGCATGATGGGCGTGGGGCTTGGGCCCATGACCCAGCTGATGAACGGCATGGGGCCCGCAGGTATGATGGCGGGGCACATGGGCATGATGGCTCCAGGCCAACACGGCCCGCAGATCGGCATGGCACTGGGCCCCCATGGAATGGGGCCAGCAGGGCGAGGCATGCCCGGCGGTCGTGCCGGCCATGGCGGCACTATGGGCCCGGGCCGCGGAGGCGGAGGCGGCCGGGTGGGTCAGGGGCGAGGCGGGCGCGACGGATTCGGCAGGGGTGGCAGGGCCGAGATGGCCGTCGGCGGAATGGCGCCGATGGGGCCCCTTGGACCCGCAGCGGGCGCTGGGCAGCAGGTCTCCAACGCCGTACTTGTAGGGGCCGCCGTACCCCACGGGGGAGTGCTGCCTCCGGCGGCTGTTGGGCCTCAGCCGCACGGCATGCAAGGCGGGATGGGGGCGGTATCGGGCGGGCTCGCAGCGGCGGAGCTATTCCAGCAGCAGCAGAAACAGCAGCAACAAGAGCAGCTCCTGCGAATGGCGACAGCGGCAGCTTCTGGAGGCATGGCTGTAGGTGGCGGGGTTGCACCCATTGGGGCCACGGACTCCGGCCTTGGCATGCGGATGGGGGCTGGGGGCATGGCGGCGTTGCTCCGCATGATGCAGCAGCACCACCAGCAGCACCACGCGCACCCAGGGGGAGGGTCAGGGCCGGCAGGCCCGGGGTCGGTGCAGAGCCCAGGGTCAACTGCCGGAGCTGCAGGTGCGGGCGCGACATCCACAGCTGAGCCTGGCGCGCTTGTCATGCCCAGCATCTTTGCGCCGGACGGGGGAGACGAGGCGCGAAGGGGCGTTGGAGGTGATTTGTCGTACAGCACGGACCCCTCTCCGCTGCAGCAGGACGGCGACGGGGCTGGGGGCTCGCAGCAGTGGCCGCGTGCGCCTGGCGCTGGGCAGCTGCGTGGGGGCCCCGGCATGAGGCACCCACACGGGTCCGGCAGGGGTGGCTATGCTGGCCGGCCGTATCAGCACGCGCACTCAGACCGGGATGCCTACAACCAGCAACGGCAGCCACACGCAGCGCTGAGGGAGGCGGACAGGGCGCAGCCGGTGATCCTCAATCCGCCGCTCCGACAACAACAGCACCAACACCAGGTACGCCCATGCAGAGTTACGCCTAGGATCTTCTAGGATCTTCCTATTCTACTCACTGTAGCAGGTGTTGACCGCTTTGGAACATGTGTGGAACCACTCCAGTAGCCTGGCATGCTTATCGGCAGCAGGCCTGAAACCAGAGCGCTGAGTTGCTCCTGCCCTTTCCAGCTCCACGCGCATCGCACCCGTTTTCTACATACTTGGTCCCTCGCCTCCTCCCCACAGCGCGGCCACAGCGCCGAGCCCCCGCCGTACGCGGCAGCCGCATCCAGCGCGGGCCCGAGCCTGGGCGCGGGTGCAGGCACGGGTGTGCCGGGCTCGCAGGACATGGGCGCCTACCTGGACGGCGACGACGCGGCGTGGCAGGACGCGGACGAGGAGCTGGGGCTGCGGCCGTCGCGGGCGGAGCAGCAGGGCCAGCAGGGGGCGGGGCAGCAGGGCGCCGGGGCGGGTGGCGAAGGGGCCCAAGGCGTGGGCGACGAGGCGCAGCAGAGTGAGGCGGATGGCCAGGAGCAGCAGCACGGCGATGGCGGCGGGTGCGGAGGCTGGCAGGGCGGCGGCCGCAGGTGGGCGATTTCGGCGGGAAAGGGACGCTGGGAGCGCGTTGCAGGGCACGACATGAACTCTGCTTGGCGTTTGACAACATCCTACGCCGGTTGTTGAATGACTGACTTTGTTGTCGGCCATGGCTACGCAGGAGCTGGGCTGGGCGTGGAGGAGGTGGAGCGGACGCGGTACCTGGGCAGCCGGGAGCGGCACGAAGCATGGGGCCAGGTGGGGCGTCGGGGCGGGGCCGGGGGTATTGAAGTACCAGTATTGTGAGGCGTAGCAGTAGCCGGGGGGTGCGGGGGGGGGGTTGTGCAGCCCGAGATTGGTTGGCATTGGCTAGCCTGCCCTGAGTGAGCGCAGCCGCACGAATGACGAAGCAGTACATGTTTGTCCGTGGATCGGTGTACCAGTGGTCTCACCGTTTCCTGAGCTTCCGCTTTGCCGCGAGCTGCGGGCAAGGCCCCCGTGCCATTAGCACGTCACCAGCCTGAGTCAAAGCCGTGCTGTAGAAGGACGGAACTTGATATTCATATCGTTTATGTGCCGTGCCCGTGCATCTGCGGCTACACTGATGCCAACGTGCGCATTTGTAAACCTCCACTAGTGCCGCATTGGTGGTTGCGTGTCGCCTGCGCAGGGCCCGTCCAGCAAGGTTGGGCGCCGGGGCGCCCCGCCAGCCATAAATGGGTCCGTGAGGGCGCAGCGGCAGCTGCAGCGGCGGGTCCGTTGGCCGCTCCCGGTTCCTTGGCACGGCAGGCCTCAGGGGCCGCCGTCGCCGCGCAGGACACGGATGCGGCTGGCGGAGGTGACGCCGGGGCCGAGCCGCAGCAGCCGGCAGCCCCACAGGCGCCCGACCCCGCCGCAGCCGCCGAGGCGCTCAAGGCCGCGGAGGACAAGATCGCGCTGATGCGTCGGCTGATTGAGCTCGAGGAAGCCAAGCTCAAGGTGGCGCAGCAGATCAAAAAGCGCAAGGCGGGGGCGGGGGCGGCAGCAGGAGGTGCGTGGGGCGCTCTGTGCCGGAGGACATGGAGTAAGAGGTGTGCCCTTTACTGCCCGCATGTGTTCACCCTGCACGCCCAGCACACATGCGCAGTTGCGTGCGTTGGAAAGTATCTCATACCGTATATGCACGTGTGCCGCTCCCTACAGGTGCGAAGAAGCAGGCCACTGAAGCGCAGGGTACGACAGCAGCGGGCGAAGGTGCCTCCCCCCCTGCCCCTGACGCGGCAGACGACCGCGCGGCCAAGCGTTCCCGCCCGCTGGCGAAGGGCAGCCAGGGCGCCAACGGGAGTAGCAGCAACGGTGTTGGGGAACATGGGCAGGCGGCGCAGCAGCAGCAGCAGCAAGAGGTGTACGTCTTCGAGGACGACGGCACGGCGCTGTACGATGAGGGGTACGGGGAGCCGGAGAGTGGGGCCGGGGAGCAGGGGGCAGGGCAGGGCCTGGCCAGCGTGCTGCCGGGCCTGGCTGCAGGTACCCCGGAGGCGCAGGCGGACGACGTGGGCGGCCGGGGTGCCGGCAAGAGTGTCTCGACTCCTGGCAGCGCAGGGAAACGCCCCAGGTGAGAGTGTACCTAAAGGGATCACGATTCGTGTCCTCTTGGGACGTTGCCCTCGTTTGGTGAACATCTGTATGGGGCGAGCAGTACCCACATGGAGAGAGGTTGGTGGTACCGGACCTTGAACACATGATCACTCGTGTACCGTAAGTGTTTCCCCGTGCACTTCACACTAGACGGTGTGCTCTGCGTCCGTACGGTGATGTTTGGCGACCATGTGATGCCAAGCTTCTGCTGCGCACAACTACACCAGTTGCGAGACTGTGACGAAGAAGCGTGCCATTTGTGCGACCATGCGTAACAATGGGCTGCGGGCTGTTTATTCCTTCGTGACGGTTGCTAGTCAAAGCTACAGGGCTTGACTCGTGCTCTTGTCCTTCTGCAGGGCCAGCACTGCGGACGGCGCAGCTTCGGCGGCAGGGGGTGCAGAAGCGGGCAGCGCCCCAGCCAACAAGAAACCTAGCTTGTAGCTGGCCTCAGCTTGCACCAACGCCGCGGTGCCTCGGAGTGGCCGGCCCAACACGACGGCTCTTCCTCCTGTTGTTGGGCTGCTATTCGTCACTGTTTGTCATGATGGACCATTGTAACTGACGCGCTGCAGAGCCAAGCCACCCGACTCCATGTTCACATGCAAAATGGCCTGACCTCATCGTGGCCTCGTCAGCTCTCTCATCCGGGATACTCGTTGCGCTCTGTTGCGCCGTGTTTCGACACATCAAACCCTACAACTCGGACGTAGACGCACGAGCGCTTGACAGACATGTCGCCGGCTAATGGAGCAGCAGAACCAGTGCAAAACCTGCTGCTCCATGTTGCACCGGTAGCAACGACAGAAGCCCACTCCAACCTGTCACTGTGTACTGGTAGCTAACACCACAGATCTTGACACATTTCTGAGTAGCATACCGAAAAGCGCCCGCACGTGAGCGAAAGCAGGTGGACACGGGCATCCCATGAACCGTCGTGCAGTTGCTCCCCCATGACACGACGCGCCAGCCCTAATGCAGACTCGCACGCGCCAGTGGCGCCACGGGCAGTTTAAGAAGCTAAGAAAAACTCCGCACCACGAGCACCCTGTGGGCATTCCCGTGGAAGTCCACCGTCGCCTGCTCAGGCCGCACTGCTGCATACTGCGGCGCCTCTGCGGGCTCATGCTCTGCACAGCCTCAACATACTGTAAGAAAGGACGGACATGCAGGTATGCCTGTCGCTCTTGTCAAGGCCTGACGCAGGACAAAGCCGCCCACCGGTAGCAGCCTCTAATGCCAAAGCCATGTCCCGCGTGCGCCGTCACCCCATCCACCATGCACGGGATGCCAACCGCATTACGCGACACCCTTAGGCTTGGCTGATCGCCGCTTTGCGGACGCGGCTGGCCCAGGCGCCTCCTCCAGGGCCTCCCCAGAACCTCTGGCCGCCGCTCGCCGTGCGCCCCCTGCGGCCGCCTTCCCTGTCCCGCTCTCTGTGGTCGCCCGCGAAGCCCTTTTCCGCCCTGCTGCCCCTGCCGCCACCGCCGCCCCACCAGCCGCCGCCGCCGCCGCCGCCGCCGCCCCGTCAGCCGGCTGCGCCGAGGTGCCCGGGCCCTGCTGCCCCTGAGCCGCCCCCTGCCTGCTGCTGGACCCTGCGGCGCTGGCGCCGCCGTCAGCCGCCCCCTGCCCCTGCGGGGTCCCCGCCTGCGCCTGCTCCTCACCACGCTTGCTCTCCTCGTACTCCCGCCGCAGCTCCCGCACCTCCTCCTCCCACGCGTCGAAGTCGATCTTGTCCAGCGCCTCCGACAATTGCTGGTGCGGGTCAAAAGAGCATGGGAGACGTCGGCTCAAAGCGGGCACGGGCACGGGCACTAGACCATACTGACCGTGCTTGGCAGTTCTGACGCAGGTCAAGGACGCCTGGCAGCCCGGATAATTGCTCAACGCCACGCTACAGACGGCCCCACCCTGGAACCACGGGAACCCTGTGCCACGGCGTGCACCCTGCCCATCCCGCTGCCGCCCGACAGCACCCCGCCCCGCCCCGCACCACGCCCCGCCCCGCCCCAACCACCCACCAAGATGTCCTTCTCCTCGTCGAACACCTCCCAGTACCGCGGCCCGGGCTCCTGACGCGGCGGCAGCGCCGCCTCCACGCCGCCCGGCCGCCCCTCGCGCTCCGCCTCCGCCGCCGCCTCCGCCAGCGAGCGGAAGGCCACCATGTTGTCGCTGAGGACCGGCCGCAATGAGTTCTGCACCCCGAACACGCCCACTTTCAGGTCCAGCAGCAGGTTGGGGATGGCGTTGCTGAAGGACAGCTGCACCAGCGTCTGGTTGTTGGGTTGCTCCGTGAACGTCACGGTGCCTGCGGGCCGACAGGCGGGTACGCGGGCATTTGACACCCGATGCTAAGAGCATCCAGATGACACAGGGAGCTAGCAGAGCAAAACGACAGTCCGTAGCGACGAGGGGCCCAAGGGAGAGGCAGGAGGCCAGCAGTGCCAGCAGAGGAGCTGGGGGTTGAGGTGGACGACGGGGAAGCAGCAAGGCCAAATGTGCCATTGGCGAAGCTAGCTGTGTGCAGCTTTACACATGTGTGAGGGGCACGTAAGCTTCCTTGTTATAGTTGCAATCCCCTTGCACGGCCTCACCTGAGATAGGGCATCCCCACACGGACTCAAAGCTCAGCTTCTTGTCCTGCACGGCCTCCGTCCGCTCTAGCAAGAATACAACCTCCATTACCGGAAGCATGCCTGCACACGTGGCATTGTTGGTCCACTGTGAGGAAGGAAAGCGTTTTCCTCGAGATCGACAGGCGGATTCCGGGTCCGACACCCCTTACCGTGCCGATAGAAGCATTGGAAGAGCGCCATGTCCGGGTTTTCATGATCAAGACCGATCTGCACAAATGGACACGGCCTCGTTATCTCGTGAACAGCACTGCGGCAGCGTCGGCTCACAAGGTCGACATTCCCACCTGTGCCACAAGGTCGAGGAACTCGACGAGCCGGTTCCAGTCGTGCCAGAGCTCATAGCAGATGCGAGGTGGTGCATTGACGAGGATGCTAACGCTGTGAGGTGCGACGTGTCTGGGGTCCTCCGAATACGTAATGTAGTTTGCAGGTGTGTAGCCACTTATGTCCTGCGACGGGTCCTCCTGGGGCTCCGACGACGCCGCGCACCTCCATTTCCCTCGCCTGCATGCCAAAGCAACCAAGCTGTCACGTCGGCACTAGCTGTGCTCATTGCTGTTCGCAGAGCCGCCTCCGAACCTGTTCCGCGCCTCAAGCCGCCAGCCTTGGCCCAGCTCCAGCGGTCGGCAAGGCAAACTATGCTGTTGTTTTCTATTAGCTACATGCTGAACGGGAATTGTGTATGAGCAGCTACATGCGGTGTTCCTAGCAGCGGGTGCCGCCCGCCCGGTTCCAAGGCAACCTCTTAACGACATCCTACGTCTATAAGGCGCCCTCAAACACTTATGGCATTTCACCAGAGTCCCGGCGTTGCAACCCTCTCTGAAAAGCTTCGGTACGGTAAGTGGTTGTGTTCGTTGGGTTGGCGCAAATGGTCTCCCGCTCCCGGCTCCCCCCTAGCGCTCCAGGTATAAGGCGTGCATTGATTCCTTGTGTAAATTGAAAGTATAGTGCTGTGCGGCTGCCCGCTTCAAAAGCAGCTGCCTTGCTCTGGGGGCAACAGACATTATACGCTGGGTTGCGTCATAACGCAGAGTTCGCCACAGCCTGAGCAGCACCTACGATGGGCCGCACGCACATTCAGATTACATGTCGTAGAGCGCCGCAGGGCAATGGCCGGTGTCTTTCTGGTCCTGAGCGGTCGAGTTTTGTTGTGCACCGGCCCTTGGGACATTCAGCCCTTGGCGGCCTCTTGCTGCCCAACCGGCATATTACGCTCAATAGCAGACTCCATAAAAGCACGACCGCAAGGTCAATGAGTGAAGGGGGCGAGGATAGCGGAGAGAACCGTCACCGCGTCGCACCCTCAACCAACACGGGCCCAGGCGAGGAGCCGCCGCGGGTCAGCGCTCAAAGTTTACGACTGGAAAAAAAGAAAGGTACACATGCTGCATACTCGTGCAACGTCTGCTGCTCGCAAGGCCTCTCTTTGACAGCACACACTGACGTCACCAGGCTGGTCGGGGGAGGTCCCCAGTAACAGCTCAACTGGAGAGCTGAGCCCAGCTTATGCTGGCAACCTACCGAGTATGGCGTGCGACCCACGTCGCCCGCACACCTGCGAAACCCTTGCACGAATCGAGGACCCGCGCCTTGACCCCAGGTACATCGACAACATATTACGTATAACAAACAACACTGAATAACGTAGAATATCTCAAAAGATCTAGGGATGCAGCGGTCTTGCGGAAAAGCGCTTTGATCGTCCTAACAGCTTCTAACGGTACCTTTCTGCCCTTTTCACAAGCCCCCCCTTCCCTTCCCTTGCCCCCTGCCCCCTGCCCCCGCCCCCCGCCACCATCCCCAGCCTGTACAAGCAGGTATACCTGCACATGTCTCAGATGCTGGACAACGGCATGACGGCGGAGCGTGCGGCGGACATCATTCGGCGATGGAGCGACGGGGCGGGTGGGCCCAGGGCAGGGTACTGGGACAAGGGCCGTTGCTGGGTTCAGGGCATCATAAGGAGCTGCAAGTATGCACCAGAGTCGTGCATAGTGTAATTGGTGCATATCTGAGTAGCGGTACGTACTACGGTGACATGACACCGCCAAGCCAGGTTTCGCCATTACCACGTTTGATCCCGTCCTCTCCGCTCCCCTGCCCTGCCCCCACCTTCCCTCTGCCCAGGCGCCGCGTGGGTGGACCTGCGCAAGCTGCGGCGGCACTTCCTGATGGCCACGCTGGTGCCCACGCTGAGGGAGAGGCTGCCGGAGGTGGGCCGGGGCAAGATGGGGATGTACGGGACACACGGGCTTGCCTACACTCGTGTAGGATACAACGTGCACCTGTTGCCTACCATGGTTTGACCTGGTTGACCAGATCACGACC
The DNA here is from genome assembly GCA_004335795.1 of Chlamydomonas sp. 3222. NCBI lineage: Eukaryota > Viridiplantae > Chlorophyta > Chlorophyceae > Chlamydomonadales > Chlamydomonadaceae > Chlamydomonas > Chlamydomonas sp. 3222. The sequence goes on along the minus strand of QAXN01000296.1, from coordinate 3,042 downwards.
TGCTGGCTTGCTGCTTGTCGCCGCAACACCTTTACTTGGCTGCGTCCCTCCTGCCGTTCCCCCACCCCAGGCCCTGCTGGACGTGAGCCTCACCGCGCTGTGCTTCTGGGCGCTGGGACAGCTGCCGGCCGCGGACGAGGCGGTGCTGCACCCGGCGCTGCGGGGGGCGCTGGTGGCGGCCAACCTGGTGGCGCTGGTGCGCTTTGCCAGCGGCAGCGTGCGCACAACGGGTGGGGCGGGCAAGGACAGGGGACAGGGGAGGGAGGGCACAGCAAGCGCCGCCCGGCTGTTGATTGCAAGGCACGCTAGCGGTGAGCATAACATGTGGGGCCGCACCACTTGACGTGCTGTTACCCATCATCCGCCCCTCCCTGCCGTCCCCCGTACGTCTAGT
>QAXN01000295.1:30677-46539 GCA_004335795.1 Chlamydomonas sp. 3222 | reverse complement strand
CCTCCCCTCCTCTCTCCCCTCCCCTCCCTTCCACAGGGCGCCTTCCACGCCATCGCCCGCCGCATCCCGCCCCCCCTGCAGCCGCCCGTGTACCTGTCGCTGCACCTGGCCTTCTGCTGCTGCACCTTCCTGCTGGCGCTGGCCTGCTGGCACTCGTACGCCACGCACGCGGCGCTGCTGGCGGCGGTGGCCTCCGCCTCCATATGGCACGGCGGCAGCTACTACTTCGAGGTGTTCGCGCGCAGGTGGGGTGTGATGTACGCAGGGGGCTGTGTGGGGTTGCAACGCTGTGTGAAAGGGCTGGGAAGCTGGTGGGGGCGGCGCAAGGCAGCTACTGCATGATCTCTCGAGGGCGGAACCTGCGTGAACGGGAACCGCCGTGGTGAGTGCCTCCTATCAGGTCACTGCTGCCCCTCTCTCGTACCGCACATTGCCGTGTCCCTGCACTCAGCGGAGTGCCCCTGTGGTCCCTCCGTCTCCCCCGCTCCCCCAGGTACGACCCGCTGGGCCCGCTGACCACTCCGAAGCGATCCGCCGCGGCGGACAGGCAGCCCGCCACCACGGCCTCCGCCACCACCACGCCCCGCCCTGTTGCGAAGGAGTTCAAGGAGCAGTAGCGGCCAGGGCTGACATCACGACACGCGGCCATGCGGTCGTCTGTAGCACACGCCCGTGAGGGTCTTGGGGGCTCCAACCAGCGTTCGGTCCACACGCGACGCGACGATTTGTTGGACGGCTACGTCACCAGGTTGGGGCCGGCAGGGGGATGCAACTCAATCGTGTACAAGCGAAGGGCAGGCGACACTGGAACGAGCATCCTGTGCCGCAGGCGGCCGGTGGCGTCTTTGACGGGTGTGGGAGCGGGAGCAGGGGTGGGTGCACAGTCGGCGGTTGGAGTGAGTCGATTGCGGCTTAGGAGGCAGAGCACGCGGGGCATGCTGCGTGGCTCCCTGGTACGTTGGCAACACGTGGTGGGCGGGAGGGGGGGAGAGGATCTTAACTAGGACCAGCTAGGACAGCTGTGTGCGTGGTCCATGGTGTGTGTGTGTTGTACGCAGTGCCTACAGCCCCTGCCTGCAGCCGGCGACGGTCAAGGTCAAGGTCGAGCACATGGCTGGTCCGTCGAGTTCGTCGCGTTGTGCAGTGTGCGAGGCCGAGGCGTCAGGGTTAGGGTTGCGGGCTTGCGTTATGGACACTGGGGGACGTGGCACTGTGTGGGCTACATGTACTGCGTGCCGTACGGCACTGCCAGGCACGTGTCGGTGCATGCGCCGTGGCTGTCCGTCGGAAGGGGAGACCTGAGGCTGTGGAATACACCAGGTTTGGCTTGAGCTGTGCTTGTGGGTACGATTGCAATGGTTTGTGCGTGAATGTTGGGGTGTGCGCTAGGCGGTATTAGCAGGGAGGGGTGAGCGAGCTGGAGAACTATTGCACACAGGTCGTGTTCCCATATTCTAGTTGTAGCTTACTTCACCTGCTCGCGTCAGGCATTGATGCAGTCGGGCGCGTTCAATTTGTTGCATATAACTCTGCCGGCTTCGTTGCCCAGGCCTACCGCGATAGGCAGCACGCGCAGCAGATGTGCCTGCCGACGGCCGAAACGGCTGCATGCCGTCTCGTGTCGGTGTGGCCGTGACATCATCATGGCACAACAGGTCCTCCAACGTGTGCCAAACACAACACCGGACAACAACACACCTGCCGCACCCAGCCGCATGAAATACAAAAGCATTTGCCGAAAGTCCTTGCAGCTTTACGGCATCCCCAAAATTGGGTTGCATATCTGGAACATACCGGTATCTGGTACATCAGGCACATGGCGTCGACCAGTTGCCGACAGTGCCAGCTCTGTCGTACAACCGACCGCCCTGGTGCCAGCTGGTGCCGACGGCCCAGGTTGCCAGCTCAACTCATGACCCGCACCCTAACCGTGCGAGCGTCCCTGCACGCCAACAACTCAGCCACGCACGGTTCCCACACGCACGCCCCCAACCTCTGCAGGGGCCCGAACTGACTCGCAAAAATCCTGGAATCAAGGCTCGCAACACACAACAGCTGCGAACGCACAGGATCAGCTTCCCCCTTGCCACATCACCACTCAGGTGGATGTTATGCAGCATGTGAGCATACCGCACGCTGTGACGACGGATGCACGGATGCTCATGCCGCACTCGCTCCTAACCACATGACTGACACTGCACAGCCGCAAGCAACTCCACTCTTGTGGGTCCTTGCACGGCACCGGGGCTGACGAACACCACCACAACCAACAGCCCGCCGGCTGAAATACGCAGGACTCGCACCGTCTTCTCGCGCAACGGGACGCCTAGAGTGTGCTGCTCCTGCTCCTGCTCCACATCCAGCCAGCCACTGTTCGTGGCCCAGGCATGCATCGCTGGGTCTGCCGCACAGCTACCTCCCTCGCCGCTCCTATGTTACAATCCGCAACAGTGCAACACCAAGGGCTCTAACCGCTCCTCCCATACTGCCGCTGCCACTCACAAACCGTGCTCACACGCCAAGGCCCTTGCTTCCAGCCTGCGCCACGATCATTAGCGCACCCGAAGCTTGCCCCCTCCGTTATTCTGCGTGGATCCGAGCTCCCTCGTGTCCCTAGCCCCCCTATGGGCACTAAAGGATCGCTCGGAACGCGAAAGCGAGGCGTGCTGGGCCCTAGGCCCCTGGCTGCTCCCTGCGGCGTAGCCAGTGTCCTGACCCCGCCTGCTCCAAGGGTGCAGCTGCATCACCAGGCCCCGCCAACCAGCAAGTAAACGCCCCGCGACGCGGTATGCCCGGGTGCCAACCAGCATGCCACCCTTTTACCGCCGATGGGTACCCGCATGTAGATCAATCTGTATCGTGCATTAGTCCCTGCGCCTCGTGCCGCGCGCTCAGACGGCGACAGGCTACCACCGCAGCACTCCGCCCCCTCACCACCGCAGCAGCAGCCGCTGGTAGCCCTTGAAGGTGAGGCACGCCGTCAGCGCCATTAGCAGCGCCGGCAGCACGCGCAGCAGCAGCAGTCGCAACACCAGCACCGACTCCAGCGCCGTCAGCGCGCCCGCCACGCCGCCAGACGCCGGCGCCGTATCACCGCCACCTCCCGCTTTACCGGCAGCAGGTTTCTCCGCGCCGCCTCTGGGGCTGCCTAGCACCCGGAGCAGCCCCCCGCCGCCGCCGCTGGCCTTCTTGCCGCTGGCCAGCCGCCGCAGCCCACCGGACGGCGTCCGCCCCGCCGCCCTGGCCGCCGCCAGCGCCTCCTCGTGCGTTACGAGTGCCGATGCAATGTGGTCTGGCAGGTCCATGGTCTTGCACACCTGCAGGAAAGCCGAGGTGTACGACTTCTTGTTACGTCTCGCCGTACGTAACCTCCTGATTCAGACTCCACAGTGAGCAACATCCCAGCTCGTACAGCTGTTTCTCAGCGTTTCCCCCTGTTCCCAACATGCGCTCCCCACACAAACCCCATCTGCCCCCGCCCAGTGAAGCCCAGCCACCCAACTGGCCCCTGGCCCTCAATTTGACTTGAGCATGCAACCAGAGCCGTAATATCCTGCTTCGCACACTTGATTCACCTTCACCTTGCACCCACCAATCGCCCACGCCAGCCATCCCCCCAAACCCAAATCACACCAAGCCAGTACACAAGCTCAGCGGAAAACCGACGCCCCCACCGCCCCGCCCCGCCCCCCCTCCCCTGGCGTTACTGCTTTCTTGTTTCCCCCCCCCTGGCCCTCACCTTGACCTTCTTCCGCGTGTCCACCGGCAGCAGGCTGAGCAGCGCGCTCATGCTCATGCGCAGCCCCCGCGGCATGTCCACCAGGTGCATGGTGCGCAGCCGGCCGGGGTAGTGCCGCTGCGTCAGCGCGCTGAACTCGCGCATCAGGTGCAGCATGCGCAGCGCCTGCCGCACGTTGCTGCCGCTGCCCACGATGACCACCCGGATGCGGTCGTCCACGCGCACGTCGCGCACGGGGCCGCCGTCGCCGTCGCCGGACGCCGCCGTCGCGAGCCTGCCGCCCGCCGTCGGCAACGCGCGGCCGCCGCTGCCGCCGCCACCGACGGCAACCGCTGCCGGCGGCGGCGCCGTCACGTCCGCTGCCTCCCCCTCCGTCACCTCCGCCGAGTCTGCGCCCGCCAGCGCCGCCGCCGCCGCAAGTTCCGCCTGCTTCATCATGACCCGCGTGGCGCGGTCCAGCTGCGACACCACCGCCTGGCCGCAGCGGCGGCCCTCGCCCTGAGCCGCGCGGGCCACTGCGCGCGCCAGGTGGATGTGCAGCCAGAAGGTGCCGTCCGGGTCGGGGCCCACCCACCAGAACACGTCCTCCCACTCCTGCAGGTGCACACATGGGGGCCAGGGAGGCGCATCAGCAGGACAGTGTAGGACGGCATGGGAAGTGTGAAGGCGATTGGCAAGCGATGATAGCGCGCAGCCCACGCACCGTGTTGGCCCACACGAAGTGTACCTCGTCATCCCTGCACCACGCCACCATCCCGCATCTTGTATATCTTTTGCCCACGCCGTCCGCTTTCTCAGCCCACACCCACCTTGATCTCCTCCTCCCCCATGAACTCAAATGTGGACCGCCAGTTGATGGTGCTCACCACACGCTGCGCCGTGGCGGCCACAGCGCGTGTGGCGTCAGCGGGCTTGGTGGCCTGGGGCGGTGGCACGGGAGAGGAGCACAGGCGCGTGGAGACACGGGTGTTGGTTTGACAGGCAGGGGCACAGCACGGCTGACAGGACCATGGTCGAGTGCTTTCCGTTCGTAGCACCTGGCGCGCACAGCCGTTTCCCGTACGGCAAGCACGGCCGTGAGGAACCAAACGGCCAATCCAATGTTCGCCTGGACCAGCACATGGACGCAAGGATGAACACACCGACAGCAGTTCTGTAACCTGGTTTAAGCCACACCCTCCACACGGCTCATCGCCAGTATGCATCCGCACAGCAAGTAGCGGGTCAACCCACACTCACGAGCCAGCTACACGCACGCTGGACCCACAGCAACTGCAGCTTGCGGCCTGATCAAGACTCACCGCCAGAATGCCCCCATACAGCAGGTAGCGGGTGAGCTCCAGGCCGTCGGGGTCGAAGTCCGGGGGCAGGCTGCGCAGGCCCTGCTGGGCCAGCACCTGGGGGGCAAGGCAGGGCAGGGCGGTGTCCAGTGGCAAGGCGCGACCCACTGCTGGCTCGCCACACTGCGTTGCTCATGAGCTCCAGGCTAAAAGCACATTACTCCCCGAGCCCTCCGACGATGTCAATACAGCTCGACCCCTTGGGCAGATTGCCCCTAACCCCAGGCGCTGCCTCCTCCCCTTCTCCTGCTGCTTACGTTGCTGAGCAGCCGGGTCCACGCCGCGTAGGTGGGGGCAACCTGTTGGGTGGGACGGGGCGCGGTGGGATGCTGTGGGTTGGACAGATAGCGGATAGAGCCTCCCTGCAAACGCATTGCACCACTTCAAGCACATCCTCGCAACTGCTCAACAAGCGGCTACCGGGCGCCGAGGACACTTGCAGTTATACTTGTAACCCAGAAGGCTGCGGCCGATACATGGTGCCTGAGCTGCTGCCCATTCTTCATCATACTTCCGGCTACCCTCGGAATTCCTCGCTTTCCCCTCCCTGGGCAATAAATCTTTTGTAGATGTGCGGTGACCCAGCTGCAAGAAGCCCCGTTTCATACATTCGCAACCACATGTCAGACGGTGCAGCTGGTATGTGTCTTAAGTGTTGCCCGTTTACCGTTACTCGGTGGTTGTCCCCCCACCCCACCCCTCACCCACCTGGGCGATGTCCACGAAGCCCCAGTCACTTCGGGGCAGGGGCTTGGGCAGCGGCGGGGGCTGCACGCGGAAGGTGGGGATGGTGGCGGCGGACAGCGGGTCGGAGCCGCCTGGGGAGGGGCCAGGGCGGGTGGGGCGGGAGGGGCAAAGGACGAGCATTAATATCGTGTGCAGTGCTGGCGACAGAGAAGAGGGCGGGCGGGCGGGCGGGAGGCAAGAGGAAGTCAGGCTGAGTCTGGGGTAGGCGGATGGACCGGGCGGGGGGGAGCGGGCGGGGGGGAGCGGGCGCGGCACGAGGTACGTTGGGGGACGGAGGGTCGCGCGTCAGCACCAGCACCAGCCAGCCAGAACCTGGGCAGGCGTGTGGAGGCTCTGGACAGCAGATTGATCCAAATCCGATTCGAACCGTCGAGGTGGGTGGGTTGCACGTGAGCTAGCCGCGCACTGGCCGCTGTGTGGACCCGGGGGACCGCACCCACCGGTGCCGGGGGTACATCGCTACAGGGAGCGGTGTATGCCCCGGGACCGGGACCGGGACCGCATGCCCCCAGGCCCCCACGCGGCATGCCCCCACGTAACAACCCCCAGCGCGCGCCTCACTTGACGACACGAGTGGCTGGGCGGACGGCGGCGGCAGGCGGTCCGAGGTGCGCTTGCCCAGCAGCCGCTTCGTCAGCCGCACACCCTGCACAGGCAGGTGTGTTAGTGGGCAGGAGTGAGGCGGGGGATGGATGGGGGGTAGCGGACCACTTGCCCACTGGGGGCGTTCCGTGCCATTCCGTGGTAGCAACGCGGTGGCATGCACAGCCGTTCATGAGGCGCAGGGCTCGCGTGTGGGCGCGTGTAGCCTAGCCGGCGCGTGGGCTGTGCAAGCAACTGTCCAGGCACCGTCGGCTCCCCTACTGGGCTTTCCGGACTTCCGAAAGGCCGACAGCCTGACCAAGGGAGCCTTCAGTTAGCCCGAATCGGGTCCCAGGGCAATCTATTTACTAACCTTAATGATTGCAGCTGGAATAAATATGACATGTGCCGCACGAACGAGCACGTCGCGTTTGGGGCCCCGGCCGACGTGCTTCTGCGTCAGGACCAACACCAGCGCAGCGGTCTCCACCGCCGCGGTGGACCGTTTCGCAAAATGACGGCATACTCCAAGAGCCAAGAGCTGAAAGGCGATGTTGAGAAAGCCACCTTGTCAGGGTCACTTCGCGGGGGGCTATCGCGGGAGACTCCGGCAAGCTCGCAGGCGGCCAACCGGATATTGAACAGGCAGCGGGCCAGTGCTTACCTTTCCCAGTTGTCGCCACATTGCTTCAGCCTGTCAATGGCGAGCAGGCCGAGAGGTCAGGCCGGTTGAGCCTCAGGCCATCGGTCCGAGAAGAGGGTTTGGACCCACGCTGCTCGTAAAGATTGGCGATAACACGTCGTCGAAGCTAATTGGTTTTCAAAGCAGTACAGTATGGCGAATGGAGCGGTATGTTTTGGGCTTTCAGCGAGTGGCCTTTCCGCTGAGACGTGCCGACGACGGGCAGCTGACAGAGGTGTTTACGGTCAATGATTATTGGTGTATGACTGAGAATGCAACAGGAAGTCAACAGCAATTTTGAGACCCGAGGGCTCGAACGCGACCCACTCCCTGCACAAGATCGGTGCATTGCAGCACAGCACGGCGGGCACTGCCGACGTGCCGAGTCTGATAGCTTACCAAATCCTGCATGTGAAGCTGTTGACCTTATACTCGTGCTTGGTTGTGAACACATACAGCGCGTCGGCTTGCGCTGATAGCGAACGACCTCTGGGTCTGTTCGGCGTTTAGGTGACTGGCCCCCTCTTGCGCTCGCAATTCCGAATCAACAAACATTTTACAGTGATACTGCGGCAGCGTTTGCTTCGTTGCATGGGCGAAATGCGCGTGTCTGCGTCTTCCTCTCAAGGGAGCCGGGCCGGGGGAAGGCAATCGCAGCAAAACCAGCAGCAAGGCAGCGCTGGAGTAGCAAACAGACCATCGCGCCCTTCTGGGCCACCGCGACCGCGGGCTCCGTTGGAGATGGACCCAGTGGAGAAGGCGCGCCGCGCCATGGGCTACAAGAACAACTGGAACCGGAAGCAGGTCGACCGCAGCAACCAGGTGCGAAGAGTCTCAGAACCTCGCGCACAGGCACATTACAGTCGGCCCAGTGTGCGGTGGTATCTCCTCGGCGCAGGCGTGTGGCTGCCGAGGGGCGGGTGGTGGTGGTCTCTGGCTTGTTTCTGTATCCTCGCGCACCTGCCAGAAACCGACAACAGTATGCAGCACACCTCTGGAGCTCTGCCTCAGCCCCCAGCGGAGCTGCTGCGAAGGCCGAGCACGATTTGGCAGTGCTTGCCTCGTAGCACGGCCCTGTTGCAAGGGAGTCCCCCAAGCCGTCTGGAGCCAGCACCCGGCACGCGGTACCACCACTCCACACCCCAGCCAGCCCTCTGCTCCTCCCCCTACCCTGCTCTGCTGCTGTCATGCGTTGAGCAGTTCACCATATAGCATATACGGTTCCATAGTGGCCCAGAAGCTTCCGCATGGCGGGCGGTTGGCATACGGTAGCCCTCGAGGGCGCCCACGGAGCCACTGCGCCCGCCCACGCGCGTGCCACTCACCTCACGCAGCTGCAGGTCACCCAGCGCCTCGTCACCTGGCTTCATACATCCCCTCCCACCTTCCTGCACACACCCCTGCCCCCAGGTCCGCTGGCCGGAGCCGCTCCGCTCCAACCCGCACGTGGCCATCATCGGCGGCGGCATGTCGGGCCTCATGTGCGCCGCAGAGCTGGCCAGGCTGGGCATCAGGTGGAGGGGGTGGATGTGGGGCGGCGGCGGGGGGGAAACCGCAACAACCTGGTAAAACAGTTGTGCGTAGCAATGGGCAGGGCAGGTAGTAGGTCTGGTAAGGCGCCATGAGGATGGTGTCGTAAGGGACGTGTTGGCGAACCCCCGAGGGCGGGGGGCTGGCCAGGTGGTTCAGGCCCCGGGCCCCTGGCGCTCCAAAGGGTGCTCCATGTGCTATGAGAGTGACGGGTTGAGCCAAAGGAGTCTTATGCGGCCTCGTGGTGCGGCAGCAGCAGCAACAGCAGCAGCAGACTGCATTGGCGCACGGGCACGCGCATTCCGCTTGGGCGTGGCGTGGGCCGACAGCGCGGCAGCAGGGCAGTACGGCAGCACCCGCATGGCGCCGCAGGACTGGGCGTGGGCATCGAGGGGCGGCGCGGTGGGCCAGCCCTTGCGCGCAACGGCATGGGGCACAAAGGGCTTGTGAACATGCCTGGGGCGGTACGGGTGGCACCTGGCGTCTCCCTATGCCCTTCCACGGACCCGCCGCGACAACCCGCACGCACTTGCACATGGCGCTCGTGCCCGCCACCCGCTGCAGCCGTTGGTTCTGCAGCAGGCGGAGGGCACGGGCGCTATCTGCAAGTGCCCGCGGGCTGTAGGGGCGGGTCCCTAAAGGGCGTGACGAGATCCAAGGGCCCACCCGTTGAGGATGCACAGGCCTCAAGCGTGAGTGCGATGGTGGTATAAGTAGTACGAAGGATTTGGTGTAGGGGCCGGCTTGGTGTTTCTCAACCACGTACTGTGGGCGCAGCAGATTGACACCCACCCTGTGCCTTCGCCACACCCACACTGCCCATGCCACGCGGTACCCATTGGGAGCAACACGTGGTGGTCAACCCCGGACTGTGTGACCACAACCCTTGACCACCTGTCCCCCGCCCTGTCACTTTGCCGCTCTGTGGTGGTTCCCGCAGGAGCACCGTGTTCGACACCGGCAAGCACGGCGTGGGCGGCCGCATGGCCAGCCGCGCCAGCGGGGAGGCCTCGCTGCGGTCGGGCACCGGGACACTGGACAAGCCCATCATCCCCGTGGGGGGACTCAGGTGGGCAGCGGGACGGGTGGGTAAGGAGTACGCTGCCAGCGCAAGGGCCTCAGCTAGGCTGGTTGTTGGTTGCCGTTTGCTGCAAGGCGCTGGGGCTCGTTGATGGGCGCGCGGCCTGCTTGGCGTTGTGGGTGGGGAACCGGTATGGGGCGCACGGGGTCATGCGACACGGTGCAGCTGGAAGGCGAACTCTTGGTCAGCCGCGCTGCCATCTCACACTTGCTGCTGGGTGCCCCCCGTGCGCTGCTGCCTGCCCGCAGGTTTGACCACGCCGCACAGGTACGGTGCGCCCGGGCAGGGGGGCGGCTGGCTGGCAGGGTGCCCACTAGGTCACACCGGGTACTGCACGCCGCGTCCCGACTCCACCCCTGGCAAGCGGTTGCCCGAGTGTGGCCCCGCAGCAGGGCGTGCACCAGGCACTGCATCGCACGCCGCAACGCGCTCCCTGGCCGTCGCATCCAGCAAGATGCTCTGCCCTTTGTCGCTTGCCAATCATCAGTACCCTGCTTTGTGTGCCTGTGCCCGCCCCCTCACCTCCCTTCAACCCGGCTGCACCCCTCCAGTTCTTCACGGTGACGGACCCGGACTTCCAAGAAGTGGTTAACGGTTGGGAGGCGGCGGGCGCCGTACGCCGCTGGGACGGGCCCGTGGGTCGCTTGGACGCAGCTTCCGGCAGCTTCTCACCGCTGCCTGCAGCCCCGCCGCGCTACGTGGCCACGGGCGGCATGCGGGCGCTGGCGCAGCACCTGGAGACGCAGCTTGGGGGAGGGGCCAAGGGAGGCCAGCCGCAGGGGCAGGGGGCAAAGGCGGGGCTGGTGGAGTTCCGGAGACCGTGCTGGGTGGGGAAGATGCAGGTGAGCTCAGTTGGGACAGCTGGGGGGATTGCGGTTGATCCAGGAGTGCGGTGGCCGTGGGTATGCGGTGTCCTCGTAGCTACTTTCAATTTAATTACGGCGTGGTCACGTATGGCACCGCGCCTGCTGCCCTACTGGTCCGCGTGGACTGCCGTAAGGTGTACTCCTTGCCTGTGCCCTGCCGTACCGTCATGGCCCCTGCTGTCGCCTGGCCCCGCAGGCTGAGGCGGACCGCGGCTGGGCGCTGTCGGGCGAGGGCCGCAGCCAGGGGGTGTACGACGCGGTGGTCATCGCGCACAACGGAAAGTAGGTGTGCGTGCGTGGCCAGGCAACCCGCAGCAGCACTCTTTGGCCGCGCCGCACCTCGCAGCTGCTGTTGGACATAGTGCTGGTCACCGTCCTGCATGCGACACGCGTCCCGGGCCTGTGCAGTTGATGGCAAACTCGTGCTTGTGCCGCTGACACACACTCCATAGGCAACAGCCCTAGCTTGCCAACCTGGTGCAATCACGCGCTGCACTGCGCGGCACGTGCCCTTGGCCTTGCCGAACCCTCGGGTGTCAGAACTCACCACGCAATATCGCGCCCCAACTCGGCTCCCTTGCCTCCCACGCCCCACCCCGTGTGCAGGTGCGCCAACCGTCTGGTGGGTCCAACAGGTGGGGCGGTGCAGCACCAGCAAGTGAAGCACATGCGATGCGCTCCTTGCCCAGGTGTATCAGCGTGCAGCAGCAGCGTACAGGACCCCGCTGGCCAGCCCGGCCACCAGCTGCCCTGCTGCACAGAGCACAGTCACGTTCGTGGCCCACTGCTCGGTCGAACAATGCCAGCCCGACCAGCACCTGGTAAAGGCACACCTGCCCGCTCACCTTCTCAGGAAAGTCCACCTAAACTGCATGCAGCGTGCTACACATCCCCTCGCCCACCTCGTGCCCCCCATCCTACACCACATGCGAGTATGCCCAACCCGCCCACGTGCACATGTCCCCCGCTTCCCCACACACACCCCAGGAGCCCCGCTGGTGGCCGAGCAGCTGATGCGGCTGCGGCTCAACGCCGTGTGGGCCCTCATGGTGGCCTTCGAGGGCCCGGTGCCGGCGCCCTTTGAGGGTGGGTGGCGCAGGGCACGGACCTGGAGGGCTTGAGCGGCCGGCGGGGGCCATGTGGCACGGTCCGGCATGCGCCCCGGTGATGTGCGGAGCTGTGCCGGACATGTACACATTGCGCTTGCGCGATGAGCCTGCATGTACGATGCACGGGTGGGCGCGCGCGCGCGAAGCAGTCCACGTGCGCGTCTGCCGTGGCTATGGATGTGCAGTGCCACCCTGCTCCCTCACACGCATCCACCCTCTGCGCTGGGCCCGCATGGTGGCTGATGCCGTACGTTGCCGTGGCGTGCCTCGCGTGCACCGCCGCAGGCGCCTTCATTAACGGCAGCCCGGTGCTCAGCTGGGCGGCGAACAACACGGCCAAGCTGCAGCTCAGGTGCGGACGTGCAGGAAGCGAGGACGAGGAGGAGGATACCCTGCAGGAAAGCATGAAGGCATTGCGTGCCATGCCACTGACACCACTGCCGAGCCCGCTTGTGTACCCATGCCGATTAGTTTGTTCTTCTCCTCCCCGCAATGCTCCCTGCCCTGCCCTGCCCAGGCACACGCCCGAGGGCTTGCAGTGCTGGACGCTGTTCAGCACCAACGCGTACGGCCAAGCCAATAAGGTACGGCAGGGTATGAGTAATGAGTCATGTGGGCCATGTACGGCAACGAGCGCACGAAAGGCGGGTGCCTACGAGAAGCGCACCTGCCCTGCCGTTGTGGGCATGGGCGCTGGAGACTTACGGCAGCCGACGTACGACATGCTGTGCAGTGGCAGGGCAGGGGGGGCTGCAGTCACGTGCGGATGCTACCCGAAGCCCGCCTCTCCAGCCGCCCTCCACCCCCTTACACAGCCGCCCTTCCAATAACCCGCAACCAACTTCCAACCGCCACGTGCAGGTGCCCCAGGAGGCCATCCCCCGCGACGTGGCGGACAAGGTGGCCAACGAGATGATTGAGGAGTTCAGGGCGCTGCTGGCCAAGGGAGCCCTCAGGGGAGGAGCCAGGGGAGGGTCCCCTGCCGCCGCCGCCTTCCCGCGGCCGGTGTTCACGCGCGTGCAGCTGTGGGGTGCGGCGCTGCCGCTCAACACGCCGGGCGTGCCGTGCATCCTGGACCCGGACAGCAGGGTGGGTCCAGGGGGGAGGGGTTTGGGCGGGGGAGATCCACACGGGGTCGGCCAAGGGCGTCCTCACGAGGCTGAGACGGTGGGGCACTGTGTGTCCTGAACCCGGGCAGCAGGGTGAGGTCATTGAGGGTATGCGGCAGGGGAGTCCCCTTCTGGAGTGCGCAAGGGAGTCCCCACTTGGTAGGGCAGTGTCACTGTCCGTCCTGGACGTGCACAGCAGAATGGGAAGAGGGCAGTCCCCGGTTCTCGTCCGTGCTGTGGTCGAGGGATGTGCCCATGAGGTGCGATGGCAGGTGCCGTGGGACGTGGAATGTGGGCGCGGACAGCAGGGTGGGTCGGAGGGCGGCACCTGTTGCGGGTGCGGCGGTACGCCCCGTACCCTGCGCTAAGGCAGCGGGCAGCGGCAACGAGGGGGTCCCCTTGGGTGTGGAGCGGCTGGGGTTGTCATGAGAGGTTGTGATAGGGTGGGATGCAGGCGTGACTCTTGTGGACGCCTGTCCAGGCACACTCATTGTGCCATACGGTACTGCCTGCCGCTGTCGTCAGTACACGACCCTGCTGATCGCGGCTCCCTGCTGCTCGGCCTCTGTGATGTGCGTCGCTGCAGGTGGGCGTGTGCGGCGACTGGCTGACGGGCGGCAGCCTGCAGGCGGCGGCCACCAGCGGCATCGCGCTGGCCAGGCAGATCGCAGGTGGGTGGTGAGGGCGGGCGGGGTGCGGCTGAGGGGGCAACGGGCACGGCCGAGGGAGATGGTGGATAGTGCATGGGCCGGAGAAGGTGCGGTTGCAGCTAAAAGCTAACCTTTGAACCGCGTCTGCACGGAGGTTTGTTCTGCCGGCCCGGGCCTCGTGGGTCGCGGCACCACCCATGCACCGGCTCAGCAGCTGACTGCACCGTCGTTGGTATCCACTTCAGGACGCCTGCGCGGTGTGACGGTACCATGCCGGAGTAGTACGATAGCAACGTGGGGTAGTGCATGTCTGTGTGGATGTGTGGCTGGCATGGCATGTGTGTGGCCCTACACGCACGGCACCGTGCACTCTGCCGCCCCAGCCGTGCACCAGGGCGGAGGCGTGTTGGCCTTGCAGGGGCTGGAGGGCATTAGGCTGGCCGCGGCCAGCAACCTGGGGGGCAACGCAGCAGGCGCTCACGGTGGAGCGCTTGCAGATATTTCTGCAACCTGGACAGCATCACACGCGGCGTGCGCAACGGCGTGTCGGACAACCGGTGCAGCCACCGGGCAGCCCCAACCCCCACACCCATGAAGGCCGGCCACGCTCAACCCCCTCTTCATCCTCTCCGCAATGCCCTCGTTCCCCTTCCCCTGCAGGCCTGCGCGGCAAGGCCGGAGAGGCGCAGCTGGCGCCCTTCAGGCTGGGCCTGGAGACGCCCTTTAAGCCGCTGCGGGCCACTGACATCGGGGAGTTCCCGCACTGAGGGGAGGGTGCTGGGAGGGCTGGGGGCTGGGGGCTGGGGGCTGGGGGCCGGGTGGGTGCCTGCTGCGACAACATGTTGGGGCAGGGCGGAGCGGAGCGTGCGGCACGGGCATACGTAGGTGTTTGCTTGCAGGGGCATTGTTCAAGTATGCGGGTGGGAAGCGCGAGCGCGCGGCAGTCGTGCAGCGGGCCCATACATGGTTGGCCGGGGTACTGGGAATGGGTGTCCTAGGGCTATAGGTTGGCGGCGTAGAGCTTGAAAGGAGAGCAGGGCCGAGACGAGACGAAGGGATTGCGAGCTGCCTATGATGCCCTGCATGTGTGCTGAGCGAGTGAACGTGTCTGCTTTGAAGGAGAGGCGCGGTACATGCACATGTGCGTGGAGGCCTTTCTGTTTCAGGTGCAAGGAAGCTGTGGGCAGCCGTGCAATTCACTGCAATGTGGTTTTCTGTCAATGCTCCCTCACTTGATCGAGACCGCTGACAAGTTGGCACTGGGCAGGAGGCGGCGGGGGTCAAGCTGCTGTGCTGTATGCACTCAGGGCTGAATGTCTGCTTGGTGGCTGCTCTTTCGGTTGTGCCTTGGAGCCTGCATTACTGGCAATTATTGGCAATGTCTGAGTGGTTCAGATTACTCCGCAGGCACACACAGCATCCTAGAGCTGCTGCACCGCGGCACCACGCTCACGACCAGCCCACCGCCTCTGCTCTATCTATCTGATGCAGGGCGGGGTAAAGGTGCCACATGGCGGTGGCACCTAGTGAACCACGCCACAGTCAAGAATTTGCAGCGTGCACTTTGCTTCTTGTCTGGGTCGCCATTGAAGGGCGAGGCAGTGCCCAGGACTCTTACCTGATCTGGTTTGCGTTGGCGTGCTCTTGCACTGCTGTGTTGGCACACCGACGTGCACGTGCAGGGGACAGGAGTGGGTGTTCTGCGGTCGTGTGTTGAGAGATGAGTGCGGAAAGTGGGATCTATATTTTGTGCTGGGAGGTTACTTTCATGACGCAGGTGTCTTGATGCCAAGCTAGGCTCACGAGCGATGAGCAGCTCGCACGTGGGGTACAAAGGATGTCGGCTCAAGAGCGAGCGAGGCTGCGTGGGCACGGCACCTGCTGATTCTTACGTACGGCTACCTGTACGTTTGACCGCGGAAGCGGTACTTAACGGGCATACCAGGAGGCCCTTGCGTGCACTTGTGTACGTAATGCCTTATGCGGCACGTTGTGGGGCGTGTAGCAAAATTCCGTGGGGTGTTCAGTGTTCAGTGTCGCTACGTGGACGAGATCCGTTGACCCTCATCTGTAATCGCGGCCTAGCATGGCTTCATCACACGCAGGTAGGCCGAGCATTTCATTGGTTTTACAGATAGATGGTACTGCATGCTGCCGTGCGTACCCGCAAGAACGTCTGGATGCCATCTGCACAACACTACAGCCATGGACAAGCAAGGTCACCTAACAAGCATGCACTACCGTAGCACCACGCCGCGCTCCGCGCACACGTTCCCTCTGCGCCATTCCCGCGCAACCCTCCGCATGGGGCACACGCGTGCCTTACACACATCGGCAAGCCACGCAGCCATGCACAAATTGGTCTCGGAGAGACGCCATGGCCCTTTCAAGAGGCCTCGACACCACGATTGCCAGTGTTCCGGTCTT
>QAXN01000295.1:0-30243 GCA_004335795.1 Chlamydomonas sp. 3222 | reverse complement strand
AAGACCGGAACGCTGAGTCGATTGCCATGCGTGCAATCCGTCTATTTCTAGAGCCATCCATCTCGCATCATGGAGCAGCACGGAATCCAGGGGGCGCCTCATAAGGCGCTGTGCCCAGACGCGCACACCCCACCCGTCGTGGCATTCCGGTTGTTCAACATTCGCAGCATGACTACACCCCCTGCTTCCGGAATCTCCATCTTGCTGCTCTTGCTACCCCCCTGCGTGCAGTGGAGCCTTGCGCCTTGCTGGTCGCTACGCTGCCCCGGGCCAAGCGCCAGCCATCATCTTCAGACCAACTGCCTTGCACTCAGGTCACACCGTGGGGTGCGGGACGGGGCAGAGCGTGTGTGTGCATGGCAGTCCGGCCGGGGACGCAGGACGCATGGGGAGGACGAGCGTGGATGAGGTGGCACAGCAGCTTGTGTCCTACCGGTACCTGTGACGGCTGCGAGCACCATCAATGGTGCGACTGCTGATGGCGTCCGCATGAGCTGCCAGCTACACTGCTACAGGTGCAGCAGGCAGAGTACATGGGAGTGGGAGGCACCCTGGCAGAATGTACTGAAGGTGGGATGCGGGGCCTTGCGGCAACGCGGCAGGGACGGCGAGCTACGGGCGGCGCAGAGCAAAGCAGAAGCCTGCAGCAGCCCTGCTCATGCCCCATACCCCTGCACGTGTGGCGTGCCGTGGGGTGCAGGCGTGTGGGTCCGGCCAGCGTGTGGGCAAGCTGATCCAGGCATCCGGTCGGTCCAGTCATTATACGCTAATGCCCGTGGCCGATACTTCCTGACTTGGTATGTACGAAGACGGAGCGCTCGGGTTGAAGCAGCTTGTAAGTCACCTAGGAAGTTGGGGGTCTGTGCAAGCACGGGCCTGGTGTGACTACCGGAACGTGAGCATGCGCGTGGGTATATGTGCGTGGCAGAGGCTACTGCACCACCTTGCTAAACATTCATGCTTGTTGCCCGACCAACATGCTATGGGTCCTGGGGAGTATGGTCCCTGTACATAGCCAACGGCCGTACCTTGCCGTACGCCGGCAATGCAAACTGCAAAGTGAGATGTGCTCCCCGGCGGAGCCAGGCAACTGACAATTCACGAGAACCATCCAATTCACTCGGCGCTGGGCAAAGACGTCTGTGCCCAGAGCCACCCCCGCCGTGTGTGATCTGACATAATACCGCATTGCAGCAAGAAACGCCCCTGCATCTAGCATGCACAGTGCACTGCCGCACAGCACACGGCGGCCCTGATTATTCAACTGACAACCAATTTCAACACCTGACACGCAGAAGGCAATGCGACCGGGCACTGCCTCCTGACAATCGGTGTTGGGTTGCAAGCGGGTGTTCCAAGTCGCTCGTACCACCACCGTCCACGAGCAGCCCGAGTTCCCCTTCACTCACATAGCTACGAGCGACAGATAACATCAGCATGTCATGCTAGCTGCATATACGGTAAACCATTGTCCTCTGTGTTTTGCAACTCCCTGGTACGCTGAGCCGTGGCTCAGCTGCAGCCTGCCACGTGGCTGAGCTGCTCGTGTTGCCGCTGCCTGCTCAGGTGGGCACAAACCCCTGGAGGCAAGCGCAGCAGCCGCGATCATACACGTGTACTCTAGCGAACGTCCACATGCCTGTAAGTTGTTGTAGCTAACAGGCAGAAGCTGACCTCCTAGACACAGGCCCCCTGAGTCAAGCGTGCGCCGCTGAACCCGTTGGTTCTGACACAGACAAGATATCCTACAATCAGCTAAGCTCTCATGCGGGGCTATCGACGCTAGGCGGGAGCGTTGCAGCTTAAGGCTAGGGTAAGTTGTCAGGTCATGGAAAGGGGGACGCTGAAGTGCAGTCCCTAGTTTTAGTGCCTACAGTATGCTTCATATGTGACTGGTTACGTGTGTAGTCGTAGAGGCATTTGCGTTCCTAGCTTTCATTCCGCCGCCTCCTTCTTGGGGCCGCCGTACCTTGCCCAAGCCCCGGGACTGAAACACACTGCGCTCTCCCTTCGCACTCCTTCTTCCTTAGGCTCCTCTGTCACAGCGCCGCAAAAATGGCCAAGTCCAAGAACCACACCGCTCACAACCAGAACCGCAAGGCCCACAGGCGAGACCGCTGCATTAGCTGCTCTTCTACCGGGCTTTCGAACCGTCGTTCTGAGCACTTGCTTACCTTACTACTGACAGGAACGGCATCAAGAAGCCTCAGAAGCACAAGTACCCCTCGCGCAAGGGGGTGAGAGCGGCGCGAAGGATGCGGCGCCGGAGGCGCCTGTAGTGGTCTAGCGATTTGATGATTTCAAGCTGTGACTCAAAACAGCGATTGGGATGCGTTAATGATCACCTTGATGTTTGGGACTATCCCTGTTGGGTCCCATCAGTTTCGCTGCTTTTGCGCTGGCCTGACCTGTCGCTCCTTTCTGGTCTCCTTTCTCCTACAGATGGACCCCAAGTTCCTGCGCAACCAGGTGGGCAGCGTGGGAAGCGATGGGGAACACCGACAGAGCTCCCTTGGGACACGGCACACGGGCGCACGGCACGCGGGTGCCTCTCTGGTTATTATGGCAGTGGCAGTGTGGAGTCCCGTCAGCGGCGACCGGCAGGCATGGGACAACGGGCAGCACGCTACGCCGTATTGGAAAGGTTACGCAGGGGCCAGCCAAGCAGCACCACGACCACTGGGTGCCCAGGGGCATTCCCCTGTGGCGGAACCGCGTTTTGACTTATCTGCCCTCTGGCCTTGGCCTGCTCGCAGCGGTACGCCAAGAAGCACAACAAGAAGGTCGAGTAAGCAGCTGCTGCTATGGAGCTAAGGAGCTGAGGAGCCGCTCCCCCGCGGGCGTGTTGTAACAGCAACTGGTTGCTCGGGGCTCCTGTCCTACCTTCAGCCGGTAGCGGCTAGGCTCTCAGGCTGCAGGATGGCAAGCTCAGGCAGGCGGCCAGCAGCGGCAGCGAGCGTGGAGCGGCTGTGCGGCAGCCAGCAAGCTGGCGCGCACATGGCCCTGTACAGCAGGAGGCAGTCACCCGCAGCAGCAGGCAGCAACCACATGTCATGTACCAGCGAGCGTATGGCAGCCACACAGCAACTTGCAATCGTTCGACCTGGCTGTGCTGTGGAAGCAGCAGCGGCGCTGAGGAACGCTGGGCCGGGGCAGCCGACACGGGGCCTCGTGCTAGAGGCAGCGCAGGGGGCGGGGAGCAGCGGCCCTGAGCAGCACCGGTTAACGGTGGGTTTGGGACCGCAGCACCAGGGGTTAGCCAGTGGTGCAGCCAACAGAAGGGCCGTCAGCGTCCGGGCGCGAAGCAGAAGCGGCTGATGCTGTAGGGTACCGGTATCAGCCACGGGTATCGGCTGCATTCGAGAGGCGATACAGCCAGATTGAGGTGACCGCTGTCCTTGCAGCGGAGTGCCTTCACAGCTTGCCATGGGTGCGCCCAGGGAGGTGCGGCAGCAGTAACGCGTTAAGGCGCCAACAGCTCAATTTGATGGCACACAAAGCACTTGAGGTGCTGTATCGTTCCTCGTCAGCGCATTTGGGGTCTACGAGAAGCAATGGATGCGCCCTTCTTGATTTACAGCGTGTTCCGCTTCGTTGCAAATCTGACCCAAGTGACATGCATGCATTAGTTACCCACATTGCGGCAAATGGACAACCCTGGGACCATACTAATTGCTGCTCAAGCCTTGGTGTTGAGCACGAAGCGTGTTGCTTGCTTGCACGAAACGTGTCACCTACTTGCGTCAAAACTGCTGAAGGAGCCAAAAAAGTGGATTATTCACAGCGGGCCCATCCCATGCCCGTACCAGTCGTTCCCGACACGCGCCACGTCACAGCCTAATATAACCAGCACAACTTCACCCAGTAAGGTGCTAGGGTTGCGACAATAGCAGGCGACATCCGGCCTCGTACCCGACAAACCCTCGACCCACGTGCGCCCTGAGGGCCGCCACGCGTCTCCCGTTAACGTCTCGTACAAGGCGCGCGCATCAGTGCCAGACACAACTGAACCCAGTGCCACACACGCACGACCACACTCCCCGAAATGTATCGTCCACACGCCTCTCCACGCTGCAGAGTCAGCCCTTGCTCATCCGCACTCCATACATCAGTCAGGCCCTGCCCTTCCAGATATGGCACCCCGTTCACCCCTTGTACGGCACCCTATCCACTCCTGGTACGGCACCCAGTTTATTCCTGGTACGGCAGGATGGTGATGTTGCCCCGCTCGCTGCGCACCACCACGGGCTGCTCGGGGGCGCGCAGCGCAGGCACGGCGCCGTACAGCGCCTGCGGGTTTCGGAAGGGAGGCAGGAGGCAAACGAGGGAGGGTGAGGCTCCAGGTGTGGAACCCCCAGCGGTAGTCGCGGCAAGCTCTGCCTGTAGCAGGTGATGCCCCCAGAGACAGGGCTTCACGCCGCAAGCGCAGCGTCAGAGATCCAGCTGTGCCATGAACTGCATTGCGGTACCAGGGCAATTGCGTGGTGGCGGGGGGGGGGAGAGGACGGACAGTGCGAACAAGGGATCCATGCACGGCCGGGCCTGGGACCGGGACCGGCGTGCCGGTGCCCTGGAGCGACCCGACCCTCTTGCAGGCGCAGCACGGTTCCGACACGAGTTGCGCAGCCTTGCCCTACGCACCCGGGTTAGGTAGTTGCTGATGACCCCCAGGGGCCCGAACACGGCGCTGAGCAGGACGCTGTGGGCGGAGGGCATCGAGTGCCGCAGGCCTGCGGGGTAGGAACGAGGGACCCCGGGGCTGGAGTTGGCCGGGCGCTTCGTTAGGTGTGTTGACACCGGGATGGATCGGCCTAAGCAGCCTGCCGCGCGCAGGCACCTGGAGCAGCCGTCCTATGCAACACAGCATGGGGCATGCCTTCCACAGTGCGCTAACGCATCGCTGCGCATATGCCACGTAGTGCATACCGTGCGGCTCAGGGGCCCAGTGCCAGGTATGTGTGCAACTCCAATCGGGCGCAGCTGCCCCGCCTGTGCTGCTCTGCCTCGGTTGCCTCCCTTGTCGCCAGCATGGCTACACCACGCACCTCAACGCACCGGTCCAACCACCAAAACACGTGGCCTGCGGGCCACCCGCACCCACCCTCCAACCGGCACCACCCGCACCCACCCTCCATCAGGCACCAGCGCGATGCAAACAGGTTGATGCACAGGATGTGCAGCACCCAGGAGGCCGCCACGCCCAGGCGGCTGAACAACGTCATGATGCCCTCCAGACGGGGGATGAACTGCGGGTTGAAGCCACCTGGGCGAAGGAACCGTGGGGTAGGGAGGTGGGCACGAGGTGGGCAGGGCGGTGCGGAGCGTGCGTGGGGAGCTTCCGTGCCACTGAAATACGGGACCATCGGGGAAGCAGCTAATGGCAGCGGTATGGCGGGCCAGCCGTCCCTCGTGCACTGCGTGTGTTGGACACCATTGTATATAATGCGTTTGCACGCTTGGGAAGGTCAGCTGGGACGCCAGGGAGGTTGCCTGAGTACCCGTATTCCTTGGCCCACCTGACAGCCCCTCCTTAAGGCTCCCAGGCATCATTATGCTCAAGGTGTCTGGCGACCACGAGGCAGCTAGTAGGCCCAGGTAGCCCAGAGCGAGAGGGACGAATGGCCACACGGACGCGAAGAAGCCAGCGGACTTCCGAGGGGCCAGAGCCATCTGGGCAGAGCGGGAGGGCAGAGCGACTGTCGATAACCGCTGTAATAACCTGTTCATATCCATAGATAACCACGCTTATATGAACTGAATACCTACCACAAGGGCGCACAGTGCGGTGTAGAGAGTCGCAGCGGCAACGACCACGATGACTACCTCCGGCAAAGCAGCGGGCCCTGAAGCGGCCGCTGCAGCCGCGGAAGCACTGCAGCAGGCCTTTGATCCAGCGGCCGGTGCCGCAGAAGCAGCCGCATGGCAGCGCACTGTGTCAGCAGGTGCTTGCCGGGTAACAGACGCTGTGCTTGCATACCGCCAAGCATCTAAGCATATATGCGATGATACTTGATGCCTTGCGGGTAGCAAGGGCGCTGCGAACAGCGGTCGTGGGTGTTGCGCAGAAGGCAGGGGCCGCAACACACGGCAAGGCCCAATCGCTTGTAAAGATGACATTTTTTAGTATCGGACAGGCAAAGAATCTGCAGGGCTCCGAAAGGCATCGACCGGAAAGGGGAAACAGGCCGATTCGCTTCCTAACGGTGCTAACCGCCAACCGCCGCTGGCAGGTCTCCGTGATCTGGGTTGGCATCTGACCCAGGAACCCTGCGAACTGGCTCTGGGCAAGACGCAGGTGGCAGCCCGTGTGGGGCTGGCTTGTGAGCAGAAGAAGTGAGGAAACAACATACTTGCGCACAGCGGCACAGGATGAAAGGGGCATGCAGGGCCAAGCAGGGCTATGCCCTTCAACACACGAATCCCAACACGGTCCTGCCCTCCCTGCCCTGCTCGATGCGCTCATGTCCATGCTCCACAATCCGACAGATAGGGACACCTTAATCAACTGAGACCTTGTTCTCCACTCAGGACGGCAAGCCACCTCCGCTTCCTTCAGTCATCCCTCCCATATGCGAACTTCCAATCACTCTTCTCTCGCCCCCAAGCCAGCACTGAATTGTACCGTACATGGTGGAGTCAATCAGGACACTCATCGGGCCGACGTGGCAGGCGCGGTGTCCACAACCGGCGAACTGGATGGCGGACAACAGACCCTCCTCCTGCCGCCAGTGTTCACCGCTGCACGCTGCCAAAGCTCCATAACCGCCGCCCCCCAAAAGAACTTCGCTTTGGGTTAAGCTTACCCCAAACCACTCTGCCTCTTCAGCACAAACATGCCATGAAGTCCGTTCAACCTAATGCTTGTTACGCTTCAGACCGCCCCTCAGCCTGGTGGGCACACGCTCCTCGCTAGGCCCGTCCGGTCACCAGGCACCCGCAGATGGACCCCCAGACTCAACTGTCAGTTTACCCCATATGCCGACCATGAGCACTCTCCCTGCCCCAGGTGCCATGCGCGATGCTTCACCAGCGCCCCGTCGTCGTGTGGTGTGTGTTGACACCACGTTGGAGTCGGGGGGGGGGGCGGGGGGCAGGAAGGGCGGGGCGCATCCCTGCCTTGCGGAGCTATCCCGGCCAACGAACGACCAGAGGTGCAATGATCCGTTGCCCGTACTCCCCACACTATGTGGGCGGCGCAGCCCAAAGCCCCCGCACCGCACCGCACCGCACCGCAGCTCCCAGCCAGCTGCACGAGTGCACCCACCCCACACCGACACCACGTACCAGCCCCGCTTGCCTGTTCCTACAGCGCGCTCACATTGCCTGTACTCCGCACCGCATCCGCCACACCGCGTGCCAGTTCAAAACTGGCTCGCCCGATGCGGCCCGAGCTGCAGTCACGGCAGCGACCGAGGTGGCTGCAGAAGCAGCAGCAGCAAGGGGCATGCCCCGTCCCATGCAAACCCGTTCATCCCCTGGGCCGTAGATCCCTGCCGCTTCGGCCGCCACAGCAGTGCCCCGGGCAACCCCGCTCCCGGCCGCTGTCTTCGCCAGGCCAGCCCGCGCGCCCGCGCTCTCCCCAGCCCGCACCGCACGCTTGCACGAGTTGTCGCTCATGGCTCACGGCATGCGGGGCTGCCGTACAGCCCAGCACGGGCCACACCGGGTCCACCACGGCGAGCGTTGCCGTCTGTCCGTGCCGACCGCCTGTTCATGCAGCCCCTTACATGTCTGGCGGCAGGGCGAAGGGGCTGAGCTCCCCCAGCTTGGGCCCGTGTTCCGCCAGCACCTGGGGACAGGGCGCCACGGGACCACGGGAGGGGCGGGGCAGCCGGTTGGGGGTGAGGCAGGGGTTCCTCTCATGTGCTGGGGAGCATGCTGAGGGACAGCGCATGCTGGGGAGTGGAACTTGGAGGCAAGTGACACAATTGAGGAATGCCCAGTTGGGCACGGAGGTGCGCCACATGCGGTTGGGCTGCGGGAGACCAACGAACAGGCTGTGCGCAAGGCGCCGGATAGCAACAGCTCAGCGGTACGCAAGCTGGTGCAGCTAACACACAGCCCGGCGCACCTGTTGCAGCGCAAAGTCGTTCTTGAACAGCAGCACCGGCCTGCCGTACACGTCCTTCATGGTGATGGTGTTGAACAGCCGCCCCACGCCCGACAGCACGTCCCAGCCGCCCGTCACCCAGCGCGCCACAGTGTACGGCAGCGGATCCAGCGTAGTGTCCACGCCGTACTCGTCCTGCGGGGGCACGCCGTACGCAGTACGTCAGATGGCACGGTTGGGATCTCGGTGACTCACTTGCCGTTGCTTGGCCGTGCCGATGCCTGGTCCGTGCGTGACGCAGGCATCAGTGCGCAGAGCTTAGCCCGCCAGTGTGCAGTGGGCAGCCACAACGCCGCACGCCCAAGCGCGCCCGGCTACCGTATACCCGTGCCGTACACCGACCGTACCTTCATGCGGTACTGCACCACCTCGAACTGCAGCTGCCCCACGGCCGCCAGCACGGGGTCCGTGATGTACTCGTCCGTGCTGTACAGCACCTGCACGGCGCCCTCGCCCAGCAGGCCTGCAAGCAGAAGAGGCAGGACGCACACAACAGCGACGTGTGCCGTGCTGCCGACACCAGCGGGACTCCTTGCCACCCAGCCTTGCGATTGTGCCACATAGTACAGCAGTACAGGACTAGTACTAGAAGCCACGAATCTCGGCATGCCGGCCACCCAGCATGTGGTGCTACTGCCTGATGGGGCCTTCGGACAGCTGGGAGCCGGCAGGCCACGCAGTGCATCCCCCAGGGCCTACGCCCAGCCCCCATGCACCCCGCAGCACTTGAGGTACGACTGCAACCAGCGCCCCCCTGCCATGGCCCACCCACGCACCCTCCACGCCCTTGAGGAAGGGCTTCTTCTGGTTGGGCGGGCAGCGCAGGTAGGCGAACAGCTCGGGCGAGAAGGTGGGGATGGGCGGGAAGGCCAGCAGCGGGCCGGTCAGCAGCGTGTCGCCGATGGCGAAGGCGCCGGGGTTGGTCAACCCGATCACGTCGCCTGGGGAATGCACAGGGTGGCGCACCGCGAGTACCGAATGGTAAAAGGGGATGGAGGGTGGAGGGTGGCAAGGGAGGGGACGCAACTGGTGAGCCGGCAGCCGCCTACTCGTCCACCCCCGGCCTTCCCAGTTCTGGGTTAGCCGCGCCTCATGCTACAGAAACAGCAGCACTCAATATTAACACCGCGTGCATGAGAAAGACCCACCCGCGAAGCCCTCCTGCACCGTTGACCGCTCGTTTGCGAACATGCGCTGCGGGGCGGCCAGCGTGACGGTGCGCCCCGTGCGTGCCACCTTGACCTTCATGCCCTTCTCGAACTTGCCTGCGGGCGGGCGGGGGGCAGGGACGGAGGTGGGGGCACGCGTAAAACCCGAGGAAAGCGAGGTGGAGGAAGACAGTGCCAGCAACAACGTGGTGGGGGAGCAGGGGTTGTGCAAACAGCGATCCACGGGCGGTACCTTGGAGCTTTGCAGTTGCTCCATTTCGAGCCGGATTGGAGACAGCCAGGGGTGGCGGGCGGCCTGCTGCTAGCCTGGCAGCGCGCGTCCTCCCACTCATCTGCACGCTATGCCTCGTACTAGCGAGCACCATAGCACCCCAAGGCCCGCGCGCCACCCTAGCCCTCCCCCTCTCACCCGACACCACGCGCACGAAGGCCACCTTGTCGCGGTGCTTGGGATCCATATTAGCCTAGGGGGCAGGGGGGTCAGGCGGTAGGCCGACAGACGGGCAGGGGGGTGCAAAGGATACTATGTGTACAGTGGCTTGGCTTTAGACGTGCGGGCACACGCACGTAGGACGACGGCGCACCATGCAACACGTACGGGAAGGCAGCACCGCGTGCCCATGAGGGCCGCACACTTCCGCACGCACCTGCAGCTTGAACACCAGGCCCGTGAAGTTGGGGGAGGTGGGGGACACAGCCACGCCGCTGCGCGTCTTGGCGGGGGCTGAGGGGTACAGGGGGCCAGGGGGGCACGCGACAGTGGTCAGGCCCTGGGTGTGAACTGCTTGGTGGAGCAACGTGTCAACATTGCCAATAGCCAGTGGCTAAGGGGCACAGCACGGTGTCTTCCGGCGTTACGGGTTGCCGTATGTGACAGCATGCTGCTGCTACCGCTGCTGCTGCACGGGAGCACCAACAAGCTTCCCATGCTGCACAGGCTGCCCCTGCACCCGCCCCACCTGGTCGCTCCGCCAGTTGGATGAAGCTCTGCGGGCAACAGCGCAAGGTAAGGCAGGCAGGTTGGTTGCTTACCCCGAATGCACGTACGAGCTTTCGATAAGGTACAAGCATTGCTGAACGACACCTTGTCAATTTACATCCGCGCGATGCCCGCCCCCACCAGGTCACCATGCATGAACACGCACCCTCCTAGCCCACACCCAGCCCCGCATGCAGAAAGAGCTCCGGCGCTCAGCTGCCTTGACCCACGCCCTCCTAATCCACAGCCCCCAGCGCACCGCATCCCCACCTGCAGGAACAGCTCCACCCCGAAGTTGTTCATGGCGCTGCCGAAGAACACGGGCGTCACGCGGCCCTGCTGCACGCCCTCCAGGTCCAGCTCGTCGCCCAGCACCTCCAGCAGCTCAACGTCCTCCTGCGCGGCCGTGTTTTAAGGGCGTGTGTGTACTAGCGGGGTGTGTGCACGGCGTGGAAGCAGGGGGTTGCACTGCTCATTTTGCCTGCTTCCTGCACCGCATCCTCTCTGCTCACATCCCGCTGCCCCCACCTGCAGCTGCTCCCACAGGTCCGCCTCAATGAGCTGCGGCAGCTCCGGGTCGTCCATGTCGTACTCCGCCTTGGTGGCGCCCTTGGAGCGGCCCTTGAGCCCGCGCTTCTCGTACAGCACCACCTGCGGACGGGCGGGGAGGCGGCACACGAGGGCGGGGGAGGGATAAAGCGACACAGTTCAGAGAGGCGCGAGTGCGCGGGTGCAGGGAGGGGGCTAAGGAGGGCGGTGCGCTGGGAAAGGGGGAGTCCCCTGGCTGCCACGGGCATGTCCTGGTGTCCATGTCGCTGCCATGCAGCCAAGCTCGCGCGGTGAGTCACGCGTGTGCTGCAGTGCTCTGAAGGCGCTTCCGCGCGGCAGCGCTTCCGGAGGCGGCCAGGCACGTGGCGCCCAGCAAGCCATGTCGGGGCACGGCCACAATGACAATCGTAGACACCCAGAGGCTTGCCGCGGGGCTGCATGACCCCCTGCTTCCCGCACCTTCTTGGTTGGGCGGTGGTACACACCCATGAAACGGTCGCCGCTGCCGATGGGCCAGTTCACGGGGTAGCTCTGTACGGCAAGGAGGCAGGTACGGCAAGGGGTCAGTACGGCAACGGTTCAGGCCGGCGGGTGCATTTGCAGGGGCTCCTTCACGACGGCGGGGAGGGCATGTCGGGCAGGGCATGGGGCGGCGCTGGGGGCACCGACACGTGGCGCGTCAAGCCGTTGCCCTGGCCCCGCCCCACCTGCAGGTTGAACTCCTTCTCCAGCTGCTCCACAATCTCAAACCCATTCAGCGCGGGCCTGCAACACAACAAGCATGTGCGCAGGTCAGCAGGGAGCATTGGAGGAGCACGGCGGGGTGCGGCAGTAACAGCAGCAGCGTGTTTGCCTGGAGGCGGGGCGGGGCACGCGGGGCGTTGGCGAGGAGGGCGGTGAAGCGGCAGCGCGGCAGGAGCGGGCCACGCCAGCAGCAGGGCACGAGCACCACTGGCACCGAGGAGGCCTGACAGCCGAGGGCTATCCCTCTACCCACAGCCTTACTCCGCAGGCACCCGCCCCGCGCCCTGCCCCTGCCCCTTCCCCCGGTGGCTCCCCACCTGTCCATCTTGTTGACGAAGGTGAAGACGGGCAGCCCCCGCAGCCGTGCCACCGCGAACAGCTTGCGCGTCTGCGGCTCTATGCCCTTAGCGCCGTCCACCAGCAGCACCGCGTTGTCGGCGGCGGCCAGCGTGCGGTACGTGTCCTCGGAGAAGTCCTGCGGGCGCGGGTGGGTTGGGCGGTAGGACGACAGACGAAGTCTGCAAGTCGACGTGGTCAATAATGACGCGTATAAGTAGTTAACCCAGCCCAAACCGTGGGGTTTTGGGTGCGATGCGGGTTGTGCATAGAGGAGACTGTGCCTTGGGCTGGAATCTGGCGCAAAGGTTTCCGTTGCAACGCGGTAGGCTGAGCGCGGGGCACATGAGGGTAGGCGGGTGCTTAGCGCGTGGGCGAAGGTGCCCCTGCCGATTCCATGTGTGCCCACCTGGTGACTAGTACCGTAGGTTGAGCTGGCAGCCACACCACCATTTGATTCCTGGAACTCACACATGTGGGCTAACACACGCCCCACAACCCGCACCGCCCCCCCACCTGGTGACCGGGCGTGTCCAGCAGGTTGAGCTGGCAGCCGCAGTACTCGAACGTGAGGGCGGTGGAGGTGATGGAGATGCCACGCTGCTTCTCCAGCTCCATCCAGTCGGACGTGGCAGAGCGGGAGGACCTGAGCAAGGGGGCGGGGAACGGAATTGTTCACATTTCCAGATAGTGTTCCTTGCGCATTGGTAATAATTTGCCCCATGAAGCGGTGAGCTGGTGCACTCCATGCACAGCCACGCCAGCGGACTCAACGTACAGCTAAGAGAGCAGGACTGGCGAGGGGGCCCAGGTGCCGCGGTTCGCACCGCAGGCCCTGCATGATCCACGCTGTTGGGAGTCGGCGTGGGTTAGCGACACGGGTCCTCACGTCTGCAGCTCTGCAGCATTTGATTGCGTTGCACATAGCTGCAAGTCCAGGGCACCCGTTGCAGGGGCATGCCCCTTGGGTCATCGGGGCCAGAGTCCGTCCTGGGCATGGCACCATTACGCCGCACCCTCCGCCAGTAACCCGCCGGTGGGTGTCCCGCCATCCCCTCCCTAGACCACCCACCTGCGCGCCTTGACCTCGCCCGCCTCGTGGATGGCACCTCCGTACAGCAGCAGCTTCTCGGTCTGTACGGCACAGCGGAGCAGTGCGACACTCGGTTGAGCAGGGCGCAAAAGACGCCTCCGCCAATACACACTTGCAGCCTGGGGGCCACACTGATGTCTACCACCCGCCGGCCCCTGCAGGCCCACATCCCACGTCCCATCAACACTGCCTCCCTGTCCCTCTTCTTGTACCTGCATGCATGCCAGCAAGTTCCCAACGCGAGCGAGTTCCTCCCCCAGCTTTTCTGCTCCCCTCCCTTGCCTTTCCCTTCCTTCCCTTTGCCTCCCTTGCCTTTCCCTCCCTTCCCTCCCTGCTCCTTCCCACAGGCTCACCATGGTGGTTTTACCCGCGTCGGGGTGCGAGATGATGGCGAAGTTGCGGCGGCGGGCCACCTCCCGCTCCAGCACCTCGGCAGTCAGCGCGGCAGCGGCCTGCGGGCGGGGCGCGTTGGGGGCGGGGGCGGCACACGGCCAGTGACGGGGATGAGGACGTGGGTGCTGAGGTCAGGGGTGCCCCAGCCATCCCTGCTGCTGCTGCGTGGCTGGTCGGCAGCCCGTCCCATCCGTACGGGCAGCTGCCTAGGCTCTCAACTTCCTGCCGTACTCCCTGCTCCTCCAGCAGCACACCATTGCCTCCCGACCAGGCACTCGGCTTGACCCCAGTCTGGCCTCATGACGCCACCCAACGCCACCAGCGGCTGCGACCGTACCAGGCGAGAGCCCACGGTGCCTCGCTGTCCAATCCACAACCCTGGCAGCTGCCTGGTGCCCTGCTGCTGCTTCCTTGACGACTGCTTCAGGGCAGGAGTGCAGCAGGCCCTGCCCTGTGTCCCACCCTGGCATGCCCCTCCACCCTCCAGAACGCCCTGCTCAGGCCACGCGATGCCCATCCCCTTCTCTTAACAGGATCCATCACCTCCTCCGCCTTCAAAAGAGCTCAGGCAGGCCACCAGCCACGGCCATGCCCACCCCCTGCCACCCCCGGGGACCCATGCCGCACGCCATGCTGCGCACCTGCTCCTGCTGCTGCTGCTTCTGCGCCGCGGCCACGGTGGCTGCATTGGTGGCGACCTGGGCCAGTTCCTCCGCCACAGGGGAGGGGGCCTGCTCGGAGCCGTCCGGGGCAGCGGCCTGCGGGGCCTGCGCGGCAGCGGCCACCTGGGGTGGTGTAGCGCAGACACAGGGGCAGCGCGAGCCGAGTCGGTACATGGAGAGGAGGGCAGGTGGCAGGGCATAGGGCACCGGCGCCTTGCATTTGCACGTTGGGACACCCGAGCAGCCGCGCAGAAGCATCCCGGGCGTATGTGGTATTCACAATGCTTGCTGCTGCCCCCCGCGTGCCTGGCCGATGCATCCAGGTGCCTGCTAGGCCCGGTGGGACCGTGCCCTCTGCGTCCTCTGCGCACGCTCCGCGCTCACTGCCAACCAGGCGAAGAAAGGCAGAAGCGCAACGTCTATCCTTCCCCGCACTCCTCTGCAAAAGCCCCGACAAGAACGCTACCCCCGTCACCCCCGCTGCATGCCCCTTTGGCCTCGAGTCCACCACCCAGGCACACGACGTCTGCCATTTGCACACAAACCACCCATTCTCTGTTTGTTACCTGCACAACACCAAAGCAGTACTTCCATCACAAGGCACACTGGCTCGGACCTCGCCACTGGTCAAGGAGGTGCTGTACTTGAAGCTGCTGCGGGCTGGCAGCGCAACACCCTACCCATAGCCTCGAACCCGACCACGCATATTCACGGCGCCATCCATTATAAAGCACTAATTACACAAATTCAGCTTCGCGTACCTTTGCCTCAGCAG
This sequence comes from Chlamydomonas sp. 3222, assembly GCA_004335795.1. NCBI lineage: Eukaryota > Viridiplantae > Chlorophyta > Chlorophyceae > Chlamydomonadales > Chlamydomonadaceae > Chlamydomonas > Chlamydomonas sp. 3222. Next base: position 15,433 of record QAXN01000295.1, on the reverse strand, counting down.
CCGCTACGCCAACGGTCGCGTCGTCGGGCACAGCTGCGAAGCGCCGCGGCGGGTTGCGCCCCGCTGGCAAGCTCCTTAGGGTAGGCAATAGCCGTACAGGTTGGTGGGGTCCAGGGCAGAAGGTGCGCGGGCCCCCGGTGGAGGAGTGAAGGGCTCGCATGGCGAGTGCCCTGACGGGTGGCGCAGGCTTGCACCACACAACGTAAGCTGTTTACAACCCAATCTGCTTATAAAGCCACGGTAGATAAGAAATACTTCTCTTCCAGCTGAACCGTGCCCTTAGCAAGCAATCGCAGGACCCATTTTTGGGCATGAACGGCTGGCATGGGGTTTACATATGACTACACCTAAACCTCCAAAGCAACCTTTTGAACAATTGAAGTAAAGGTTAAAGCAGGTTCTTAGTCAACAGCGCAAGCTAGGCCCTTGGTCGGCCTCTGAAGCTCTTCACTTGGCGCAATGCGTGCCGCGCTGAGCCAGCGGCAGTCAGCCTTGCAACGGGGCATATATAGCTCTAGCAACCCGCAAGTGCGCCAGTGTAGAATGGCCCCGGCGCGTTCGGCCCCGGCGGACGCAGTGGCGACAGCTGCCCCGGCGCCCCCTGCCGCTGCTCCAGCGAAACCTTCTGACGTGGTCACAATCTACTTCAGGTAGCGTAACCGTCTACCACGGTGCCTTGGGACAACAAACTCGTTCGGGTTGGGCTTGACCCAGATGAGAGTCGACGTTGAGCTGGGAGGGGCTCCGTTGGGCTGAGCGGCCCTTCAGCAAGCACTGGAGACCGTCCGGGCAGCGAGCGGACGGGAGCTGGGTGCAATGATACAACTTCCTGTCGTTCATGCTAACACTGAGGAGCTTGATGCGGCAAGGGATACTGTCAATAGAAGTCCCTGGCTGCGGCACCAGAGCTACGTGCATTACGACACGTGCCATGCGGCGTGTAGCATGAAGCGGCCGGACGGTCTTCCCTGTGGAAGGACCCGTTGCAGTCAGGGGTGCGTCGCCTCGTACTCCTTGCCGCCTGCTGTCCTCCCTCTGGCTCACCCGCCTGCCCACGTGTCATCCAGGCAAGAAGGCACGTCGACGCAGGCCCGGCCAGGCGAGGACCTGATCGAGGTACGGCACGTGACGGGTCGTACGGCGGCACGGCTAGCAGTTGGTTGGCCAGACTCTTAGCAACATCTAAGTTAGACACCGGGGATCAAGGCCTCCATGCTTCATCCCCCGGCGGAGTGCGGCTGCTGCATGGCATCGTCGTTCAGGGCCTTCGGGCACCCACCCCTCCCCTCCCCGCCCCAAAACCCTAGCCCGTCTGTCAGTACGAGGTGGACGTCCGACCTCTGCAGTGCCCCCTCGCCCGTCACCCTCTCTTGCCACCCTGCTCCACCCCTCTGCCGGCCGCCTTGTCCGTCCCCACCTTCCGCTTGCCGCCTCCCGAGTGCCAGGCGGACATCCCTCTCCGTCTACATCTGCATTACATCCGCACCCGCGCACTCTATCCCCCGCAGGCTGCTTCCCGCTGCAAGGCGGACATACCCACCGGCTGCCTGCACGGCTCGTGCGGCGTGTGCGAGGTGGAGCTGCACCGCTACAAGGACGCGCAGGGCGGGCCGGTGGACGGGGGTCCGGTGGTGGTGCGCGCGTGCATCGCCAAGGTGCCGCGCGGGTGGGGCCGTGTGGAGGTGGGGATGATGGCGGACGACCAGGTGTGGGGGCAGGACGGCTGGGACACGTGAGGACAAGGGGTGGGAAGGGTGGAACGGAGGAGGGGAGGGGGCAGGACGGCTGGGATACGTGAGCCGCAAGAGGGAGGGGCAGGGGGAGGGGTGACAGTAACGGAGGGGGATGTGTCTACGGAGAGCGGAGGGGAGCGGGAGCGAGGACTGGGGGAGAGATGAGGCGTGAGGCTGTGCGTTAAGGAGCGGAGCGGAGAGGGTGAGGGAGCGCGATGCGGCGATGGGCCCAGGCGGCTTGTATCGGACGGACGTGGAGCGAGCGGTGGGGTGGAGGTTCGAGCGGGGCGGTGTCGCCAGTGCGGCATCAAAGTGTCGCGTGAAGCTACTGAGGCAGTGGGTGGATGGGCGGGCGTCCTCTGCGTCCAGGGAACGTGGGCCTAGGAGTGCGCGTGCGAGCTGTGACTGAGTGCAAGGCAGGTGGTCTACACAGGATGACTGGCGCCTGGCTGGGGGCAGCGTAACATGGACCAACGCGCAAGGCCCCGCTGAAGGGGGCGTGGCCGTGCTGCAAGTGCTGAAGCGTGCCAGGACTGGCCAGGACGGGTGCGGGGCGTGCGTTTGAGCATACAGCCAATGGTGCCGACTGCCGAGGCGCCTAGGAGCTGTGGGAGCGGCTGGCACACTTGATGGGTACTGTATTCTCGGTGGCTGTCGAGACAACCTGCTGATGTAGGAGTACATGAGCGGATTTGCGCACGGACCAGCACGGACGGACGACGCCGTGTTGCTGATGCGCATCGCGGCACGCAGCACGGTAAGGTCACGCGTACGGCTAGGAACTTGCAAGGCATTGGGATGCCGCATGCAGCGGATGCAGCTGCGGCCATGGGCTACAGTCGCGTAAGCATGATAGAGGACCCACCGCGTGTAGTGTTGCGGCGCTTGCCTATGTCATCGAGAAGTATTGTACGTAGCTGCCCTGTCCAGCCCAGCAGCTGCCCACATCACCCGTTGGCTCTTGCGTAAGGCGGGGCAACTCCTTAGCCATGCCTGGGCTAAGGCCTCCTGGATCCCGGCTGCGGCCCTGTACGGTATCTGCCACCAAGCTAACCCGCTTATTGCAACGACAGCTGCAACCATCACTGCATGCTACTGTGCGACGCCCACGCAACGGCGACTGACGGGCGTGCTCCTTGCCTACGGGGTCACCTGCTTGCTCTTTGCAACCCCCATCGTGGCAGCCCCGTCCCTAACGCTAACGGCAAGTCTACCAGCGATAGCAGGCACGCCCTGGCACCCTTACCCCTTGTATTACAATCTTACGATCCTCCACCGCAGCCCACCTGTAATGTACCATCCGGACAGCCCTCTCTGGTCCCCCCAGAACGACCCCCGAAATGCAGCCTGCGGCCACACCTGCCCCCAAGACTATCTCACGATTGGCATAGCAATCGACACCCCCGAGAACACCGATGACACCGGTACATCAACCGTACACCCAACTGAGGCAAACACTAGCCCGCCAGCCAAAACGGCAGCCGTCAAGCACTGCTGTCTGAACCACGTACGGCCAAAAACGCCAGCAGACCGGCACGACCCACCCACAGGCCGACACCAACAGCGGCCTTGCTGCACACAGCAACGCCCGCATGGACCATTGCCATCTGGGCAGTGGGCGAACCCGCAGAAGACCCAATGCCGCACCCCCGCCCGCAATAACCCCCACCACACGCCCCGCACGCCCCACACCCCATTGTGTGGCCACCCCTCAAATCGCCCACAGCACCCATGTACTTTGAACGACAGGACCGGGATTTCTGCCAGGTCCACGCCATAAACAACCTCCTCGGGGGACCGTACCTAGACCGCTACCATGTACTTCAACACTGTATAAACATCGCTGCAGCCCTACACAGGGTCGGGGCCCACGTAGCACACAGGTACTGGCAACTCCAGTATGACTCGCAGCGAGGTAATTTTACCCTACTGGCCTTCCAACGCTACCTTGCCCACCACCCAACCGCCACACACGCCCGGACACACGCCCCCTCGCCCTTGGCATGGTAGCCGTGGACCAGGGGAGCGACTATCGACACTACACCCAAAGTGAAGCGTTGTCCCTCCTACCCCCCGAAGCAAGAGAGGTGGGCTTTCTCCTACAGAAGCCGGGCCACGCTGTTGCCATCAAGCTACACGGCGGCACATGGTACTGCCTTGACTCACTCCAACCACGACCTATCCCCCTGCGAACGGACCAGGACTGGCACAGACACGTGTCCGGTTATATTCGGTACGTGCAACTCACCCATACCCCAACTGGCATGGGTGACACGATTAGCGCCATCCCGCCCCCTTGGGCGGCAGACGCAGAATACCAGGCCCTCCCTGAGTTCCAAGACCCCCCCCACAGGACCCCATGGACCTTGTCTCCCCCCCACCCAGCCCAGCGCCCGCAAGCGTACTACCCGATAACCCAGACACCCAGACAGACGCAGTGCTAGACGCAGCGCCAGCAGACCCTGGCCCCCCGCCAGCAGACCCCACGCCGCCGGCTGCTACAGCACCAGCACACCCGCAACTACCTTTTGCCGCCCCGCGACCCACACAACGGAAAAAACGAGGGAAACGGCCCGCAGCTGCCCCACCCCAAGTGAGGACCCGACGCCAAGCAACCAAACCAGCCAGCCCACCCCCCGGACCCCCCCAAGAAGCCCCGCACCATAGCTTCCTTCTTCAACAAACCCCGCCCACCCACGCCACCCCCATCCGGAATGCGCCCGTGGACCCGCCAACCGTGGCGGACCCAACCCTGCCCACTCACACGGCACCCCATACCGTACCACTGCCGGGGCACAAATACCTCCGTGTGACCACACACAACGTGCGTGGCATTGAGGGCACGAACCTCACACTCATCACTAATGAACTCCATGAGAAACAGCCTGACATAGCGGTTCTCACGGAAACCAAACTCAGCCATGGCCGCACAAAAGGCACACGGGCTGTAAAGAGGGCCCTTAGCCAAGCATACACCACCTTCTGCAGCACCAAGCCTACGGCCCCTGACTCCACGCCCGGTACACAACGGGAAGCCGGGGTCCTAGTGGCAGTGTCCACGAAATACGGTGGTCAGGCCTTCGTGCAACCCGCACCAATACCAGCCCACCTCCAAGGACACCTGTGCCACGTGATCCTCGCGCCCCCTGGCAGCATCCCCATGCACATCATCGGGGTCTACATCCCCTCAGGGCAAGGATCAATGGACCTCCAAACCCGAGATGCCATCTACACATACTGCGAGCAGGTTCTCGAACAAGCAGCAAAAACACAAGGCGCGCACGTGCATCATAGCTGGCGACTTCAACGCGGTGTGCCAAGCGGCCGACCGCAGCACACAAGAGCTAAACGCCTCCGACCGAAGACACATCGCAGTTCCTTGCAAGCAGCAAGGCCGCCCCCATCACGCCAGGCACAGGCGTAAGTGCAAGGCCCGCCTCCTTCTGCCAACTGCAAAGCAACGGTCATTTCCACCGCAGCCGCATCGACGACATCCTCCTCAGCGCGCCCGCCCATCACCGCATCAAGGAATACCTCTCCGAACAGCCCACGGCCACCCTCCACGAAGAACCGGAATGGTTAGGAGGCCCGTACGACCACTACAGCCTGACCGCCCTGATTCCCACGGCGGGGATCCACCTCCACCACGCACCCACTGCCAACACAACGCCCAGCCAGCACCACCCCTGGCAAGAGGTTGTCCTTCCCCTCCCACCACCACGGGTTGCTGCTGCCCGGCTGGACATGACAGCCCAGCTAGCAGCAGCAGACGAGCACGGTGACGGGGAGGCCACCGCGCACCCTGGCTAGCTGGCCCGAGGCACCGTTGACGCTGGTGACGAAGATGCCAGTGTCTGCGTCCAGGTCCCAGCCACGCTCCTCCGCCACGGACATGGGGCAGATGGTGAGGTCACTGGCGGTGTCGGGCAGCGCACGTTGGAAGGGCATCCCACCGCTGGACAGGCCCTCCACCATGAGCAGCGGCCCGATCCTGCTACCGGCATAGCTGCTGGTGCTGTTGTGGCATTCGGCTGGCATCCGGGCCTGCAGGTGCTCGAGCAGCTTCTGGTGCACGGCCACCCCACCTTACTTGCAGGGACCGGATCTGGAACGAAGCCGTGGTGCTCCAGGGTGGCGTGGATGGCGGCGAAGTGCTGCTCCGTAACACTGGCTTGCACGGAGGACGGCGTGGAGCTGTTCTGCGCTGCTGTCGGCGGAGGGGCAGGGCCATCGTCGCCCAGGGCTGCAGGCTCTGCAGGGAAGGGGTGGGCGGAGGGGGCTGCGGTGGGCCTGCTGGGTGAAGCACTGCTGAGGGGCCGGGGCTGGAAGGAACGGGGCAGCACGCTCTGCACCGGGCCGACGGGAGGCTGTCCTGCCGTGGCGAAGATGTGGGCTTCGCTGAACTCCGCACCCCACGGGGTTGGGGACCAGGGGGACCAGGACTCGGAGTCGCCGGCACAGTGGAAAGCGCTGCTTGCACCCGGGTCAGACACGCCGCTGGCGCTCGCGGTGGCCAGCACGCACGGTGGGAAGGTGGGAGGAGGTGGGGGCGCCTAGTGACACTGGGGCTGGTGCGGGGCTGGCGTGGGAGGTGATGGTGGTGGGTGCCGGCGCAGCTGCGGCACCTGCGGCTGCGGCTGCTGCTGCGGCGGCGGTGTAGGAGGCGGTGAAGCCGTTGAGGGCGTCGGTGACAGCCTGCAGGTTAGTCTGGAGCGTGGTCCCTGCAGCGGCGGCCGAGGGGGAGGTGGAGGCGGGACGGGCGCCGTTGGCTGCGGATTGCACCCTAACGGAGGGTCGCACACTGCCCCCTGTCTTGCCGAACAGCGCAGCCAGCTGGCCGCTCTCGATGGCACGCGCTGCAGCCTGCGTGTCGCCCTGCGCCATCATGCAGTTGAACACGTGGCAGTCGTCCTCCCCGTGGGACGTGCTTTGGTGCAGGTAGCACCACTTGCTGCAGTCAGGCGGAGGCTTGCGGAAGTTGGTGTTGGCCTGCAGCTTCTCACGTGCGATGAGGTCGCTCTGAGGGGTGGCAGAGGCTCTGTAGGGCTGCACGGCATGCGGGCGGAAGGTGGCGGTGTTGTGTGCGTGCGCAGTACGGCCGGGTCCCGGGGAGGAGGCGGAGCGGGTGGAGTGACTGCCGGTCAGGGACTGAGCGTCCTGCAGGCAGCGCGAGACCTCCATGATGCTGAGGCGGCGGCCCTTGGCCATGGTGCGGGCGGTCTGGAGGCAGCTGTAGTACAGCTGCAGCCAGGGCACATCGATCGCCGGCGCTGTTCTTGATGGCCAGCTGGAAGATGTCGCCAGGTCGTCGAGGGGCTCGTTTGCCTCGTCGGCCAGGCCGCAGAAGCGGTTCTCAGCGTCCAGCGCGGCCTCTCCGGGTTTCAGCTCGAAGGCGTACAGGGCCATACGGGCGCTGAAGTCGTCGCGGTGCATGGCCTCCACCGCCTCCGCCAGCCACATGTAAGGGAGGGAGGGCAGCAGCTCCTTGCCGTCATGCAACGCCTGGCCACACCACGCGGCAGCAGCACCCCCAAGCGCTTGCCACTTGGCCATGTGGCGAGCCTCCGCGCGCGCGCCCCCTGACGGGCTGAAGCACCAACGCGAGAAGTGCGAGCTGGGAGTTGCAGCACCTAGGTTGAGCTGAGAGAAGATCGAACGGGGGTCCCGTGCCGCGAAGCCACTGGCGCCGTACTGCCCGTCTTGGTGGTTGATGTAGCTCTGCACATGCGCCTGGAACGTCGGGCGCCCTGCGTCGCGGCCGTCCCATGTGGGGCGCTGGTGCTTCTGGTAGGGGTCGGCAGGGCCGCCTGAGTAGCCGGTGAGGCCGGGAGGGGCCGCCAGCAGCTGCGAGGATGAGGGAGGTATGGGCTGGGGCAGCTGCTGCGGTGGCGGCAGCGGCGGGGGCGCCCCAGCAACGGCGTTGGGGGGAGGGGCAGCCGGCACAGAACCAATCTCCAGCACCGAAGCGGCTGTCGTGTGGGTGGCAGCAGCAGCAGGGCCAGGTGCGGGCGGCGGCGTTGGCTGCGGGGACGCTCCCGGAGGTGGCGGCGGTGGCACTGGCGGGGAGACGGGCGCCGAGTGGACGTGCACGTGCACCTGCGTTGCCTGGGCCTGCGGTTGCGGCGAGGGGGCTCAGAGGCACGGGTGCGGCGGCTGCCGGAGTGGTGGCTGCTGGAGAGGCGGCTCGCGGCTGCCGCTGCGCGCGGAGAGCAGGGAGGCGGAGGTGTGGCTGGCGGGATGGCCACTGCGGTGGGACGTGCCGCCGGAGTACGCCGAGCGCATGGAGCCGCCGCCGGAGTAGGCCGCACTGGGGGGGTAGCCGGCATCTGCCCGCAGCCGCCGAAGGCGACGCCGGTCGAGCTCCTCCAACGCCGCGACGAGGGCGCTGACAGCTGGAACAGGGGCCGCAGGCTCGTCGGCGGGCGCTGGCCTCTGAGGCGGCCAGCCCTGGGCCGCGGCCCCTCATAAGGTCGTTGGCCACCTGGAGGCGAGGGTGTGGAGGGCCCGGGGGATCGGCAGGTGGTGATGGGTCGTTGGGGAGGCCAGGAGCCTCTGGGGGCTGGCCGGCGAGGCGTCGGCTGGAGCGAGGAGGGGCGGGGGCTCCTGCTGGCGCAGGAGGCTGAGGGGCAGCAGGGGGTTCGCCCGCGAGGGAGGGCGCATGGGAGCGCAGGGACATGACGACGGTGACGAAATAAAACCCAGTTAAGCTGCGTCCAGATTAACGCTGTGAGTAGACTGGGCGAGTCGACCCTCCGCAGGCGGGTCCACAGCCTGAGGAGGGCAAGCAAGGGGAGGGACACGGGGGACAACACCCCCGTAGGGGACCTGAAGGCTGGTCCGAACGAGCGCGAGTCGCGCTTGCAAGGTGCTGTGCAGTACAGCTGATTGCGCTGGCAATTGGAATTGCGTGCGGGCTGATGAGCCGGCGAGTCGATATAAATACTTAGCGATGGTGGGCCGAGGAGAACACCGCGACCTTCGCGGCGCGGTCGCGGCAAGAGCAGAACTCCCGGGCTAGCTGCGTAGTAGGCTGTAAGACCCAATGGCGCCCAGCTGACGAAGTCCGAAGCAGGTCCCTGCTGCTGACAGCTGACGCGACAAGGGAGTCCCAACCTAAGCTGCCCTCCGCAACAGCGGCACCACCTCGGCCTAGGCAAGAGTTAGAACGGAATGCGATATACGGTCAAGGCAACTCGTTTGCCGGGGGTCAAGTCATTGGTAGGAGCGAAGACACACAGGCCACTTCGTTTCTTACAGAACAGCGCGCAGGTGATCAATCTGTTTGCTATTGTCTGCTGAAACAACCGTAGGATTAGGCATAAAGTGACACGCACAGTGCTCTTGCCGCGACAACTGGCCTCGGGCCAGTGCCGCGGCCATACCCCGTGCATGGACCCAGGCAGGGCTTGCACTACTCAGCTACCTCGCCCACCAGGTGACACATCCTCCGCGTCCCATAGTATACAAGTACCACCTCCCATGTACACCTAGCAAATACTCATACACTCATGCAGCGTTGCTTTACCTAACCCTGAACCACCCAGCGAGCAGCAGCGAGGGCAAAGGCCAGCGAGACTCCCTAAGCACCACACTCGACACACGCATCCAGCTACACCCCCAACAACGTGTCGCATAAGACATCACACAAATGCATGCATGGGCCTCCCAATAAACCGCGGCCACCCGTAGCTGCAATGCCAGGCGTTGTAGGGCTTCAGACTCTCCTCCGACACTGCACAACAAGTGCCAAAGCAGGCTCTAAGGCACATAGAGCAGTTCAAATAGTTTTGTCCAAACGCATTGCAGTCGACTGCACGGCTACCCCACAGCTTCCTTGCACCTGAAACAGAAAGGCCTCCACATGCGCTTGTACGTAACCAGACCGTACCCTCCGACTCCCTACATGCTCCGTCCTGCTTACGTCCCCTCTCCCAGCCTTTTCTGACACCCTACCTGATACTATTTTTTGGTTTGCCCCCTTGCACCCCCTTCTATTGCACTTTGCGCAGAGCCCGCCTCAGGCTGCGACCTAACAGGAGGCCGCCAGCCCGTTCTGCGCCCAGCTCCCAGTCCATTGTGGTGAAGCAGGCAGGCTCGGCGGGACTTGCGTGGCGCAGGCCTGTGTGTAAGGTGGGGTAGGGGGTGATAATAGGGTAACGTCGCAAAGAAGTAGTGGTAGCGGTGCACCCGCTGTGGCAGCGGTCCGTCTCCTCTGGCTCTGTCGGGCTCCTCAGTGCGCGCCGACAGGCTGGCCGGCAACATCAGACGTAACGTGAACTTCAGGCAAATGGTTCGTTGTATCGCAAAGGTTGGATAGCTATGCTGATAGCTGCGCCTTTGTAGATGGCGGTGCGTGAACAACTTACATGCAATCAACCAGCTGCGACGCATACCCAGTACAAATGAGATACCTCATTGCGTCCCAGACTCATCTATTCAGAGCATTGTGACAGGGTGCAGGGAGTATGAGGGGAACGAACGTCGCATTCGTTCCTTGGCTGGAGAGAGACACAGCAGCTGTGCCACGCCAGGTGCCACGATCGGCAAATCGCGAGAGCATCAACGGCTACCATACCTGAAATAAAGAAGGCTAGTCCAGCTTCTCATGCGCTGGGCGTGCGAGGCGCTGTGAAACGAAGCCGAAGATAGCGCGCGACAGTTTTTTGAGCCTTAGGGGGTCTGCAAGAGCAAAAACGTACATGAGCAACTAGTTAGTACATACAAGCCATGCATCAGCGGGCCCAACATCGCTGGCATAACTTACCCTTGTAGAACTCTTCACACTGCGCCAACATCTCTCTGACCTCTTCCGGTGATAGCGCCATAATTTGCTCCATTAGCGGGTCGTCGGAGGGGGCCGCTGGTCGACAGGGGTCGACGGGGCGCTGGGTTGAGGCCATTCCCAAGAAAGGTGGAGATTACAAGCGGGAGGTCATAATATCAAGGTGGCAACTGTATAACACTGCTGCTTATGGCTGCTTAATGCATAACAGGGTTTTGCAGACAGGTCTCGCTGTTTCTGCCCAGGCTGGACCCCAGGCGCGCGCATCACGCCGGGAACGACGCCCATGCAATAAACGTACAAATGCATCATCATGAGAGCTTCCTGGCGCAATCAGAAGCTTTGAAGTAGCATGCTTTCGGGCGCGTGCTTGGAAGCCAGCTCTTGGCATTATGTCCCCGCATATAAGGTGCCGCAAGGAGGGGCATGCCAGTATTCCGCAGCTTTTTTGACAGCAGCAGGAACACCTGGAACTTGGCGGGGCCATCACATACACCGCATAGGAGCCTAATTTGTTGCGCTTCACTCAAGGGGCCTTCCAGGCCGCCAGTTTCGGGCGGCATGGCGCGAGGTGCTCCTGCCTGCTCAAGGCAATAACAGTCTCCAGTCCTAAAACTTTGCGTTCGTGCCTATCATAGCAACACTCGGTAATGTGACGAAAGGGCGGCCACTCATATGGGGCGCTGAGGCGCTTGTCCGTGCAGCTATGATGAAGGGTTCCCTGGCGGCCCGAGGCACTTGAGGACATGTTAAACAGGTGGCAGGGCGGTGAACCTTCATTATAGCTGCACGGCTTCACGCTAACACCGCAAAGTCGGGGACCCATTCCGGGCTTGTCCGGTAATGTGAGTGACCCTGACCTGCAGGTCAGCTGACCCTGACAAAAGCAAAGAGAAAGTACCGTTTCCTGTAGCCCGTCTGGTACCTGGGCCGCTGTCTACTTGTGCGGATGTGTTGACCGCACACCGTACCGTACGACAGGGCAGTTGCTTCAAAGTAAGCCAGGTGATGAGGCAGCATCTGCAGGCAAATAACTCATATCTTCCTACTCGCAGTGACGTTGCGTCGCACATGTGATGTACCATTGCTAAGTGCAGGCGCCAGATTGAAGTCGCTGATATAATGCCGGCTACCATGCTACTAAGCCTCCCATGCAGCGTGTAACCCTCTTGCAAACATCCCTCTTGCAGTGGCTGGCCATGGTGGAGGGCCAGCAGGGCAGGTCTCCCTGGGCACGGGCGCAGCGAGCGTCCTTCATGCTCCGGTTCTATTACAAGGACATGGAGTACTAGGATCTCGTCCAGGAGCAGGCACAGCGTGTCCGTCAGCCACGCCGCCCTGCAGCAGTGTCCAGCGGGGGCGGGGGTCCGGATGCCAGTGGGAACCCGGACGCCGCCAGCAGCAGCAGTGTGGCTGCAGGCGACCATGCATGGGGGCTCGGATGCAGTCGGGCAGGCGGCTGCCACGCACCCCGGCGCCCTGGGCGCAGGTGGCGACCCCCAACCGCTTTGCGGCCTTGGCGGGACTGGAGGGGCAGGAGGGTGCGACCACGGCTGCTGTGGAGCCACAAGATGAGGCTGGACCACGTGGGGAGGCTCAGCTGGGGCTGCCGGCAGCACGTGCAGCGGAACAGCTGGGCGGGGCTGGGGTGCGGGGGGCGGAGCAGCCACATGAGTCTGGGGTGCACCGGGGCCAGCTGCCTGGCGAGGCGGGGGCGCACGAGGTGGCCCTGCACGACGGTGCTGGGGAGCGTGCCGCGGAGCCACAGGGCGGTGCCGGGACGTGCAAGGAAGAGCAGCACGGTGGCGTTGGGACGCATGCAGCGGATCAGCAGGGCCGGGGCGAGGCGTGCGAGGCGGAGGCACACGATGGGGCTGGCTCGCGTGTGGAGGGGCAGAGCGGGCAGGCGCTGGGTGCGGCGCTGCAGCACGGTGTGATGGCCGCAGGCATGGGGCAGGGCAGCGTGGACACAGAGGCAGCGACGGCGACTGCAGCCGCTGCACCCCTGCCGCTGGGGTCTGGACGCCCTGCCTCTCGGGGTGCGGCTGCTGGCGCCTCCGGGCAGCGCCACAAGCCTGTGCGGGAGTCGCGAGGTGACCCACTCGACGCCCCCGGGGCTCTTGATTGGGGCCGACCCTGTGTCAGCTCCGAAGAGTCATTGCTGGGAGGCGGAAGCCTCCACCTCCCGGGATAGCATGGTGGTGGACGGGCCCCTGGGGCCAGACGCACTGCCCCCGCCCACAGCCGTGTGGGCGTCCCTGCCTGAGCAGCTTTGAGGGGCGGTCGGTCATGCGGACCGCCGCGGCCCATTGGCCGCTCCCCTGCGGGTTGCCTCGTGCAACGTGCGGGGCCTTGGAGTTGGACAGGATCGGGTACACCCGCGCCTACTCGCGCACCTCCGTGCCTGGGCCCGTGAGGGCCTGGACCTGGTGTGTGTGCAAGAAACCCACGTTACTGCAGCAGCCATCCCCGCGTTTGAAACCCAGCTGCAGCAGGCATGCCGTGTCCTCCACCTTGGCGCCTGGTCTGCATGGCTGGCCCCCACAGCCTCCTCCTGCTCCTGTGCTGTGGCGTCGCCATCTTCGTCCGCACTGCCTTGCTCACCAGTGGCGTGCTGTCCTTCCCGGATGGCCCGCCGGTGGGCGAGCAGGACGGACGCCTCATCTCCGTTGGCGCACAGTGGGGCGGGCACTGCTTTCTCCTCGTCTGTGCATACCTGCCCTCCGCCGACCGGGCCGGTCAGCGGGCCTTTATTCGGGATCGCTTGGCCCCTCTGGCCCAGCGCCCCGGGATGCACGTCTGGGCGGCGGACTTTAATTTCGTTGCTGACCCCGCCCTCGACTGCACTCCAGGCACTGGTCGGGACCACGACCTGGGCACTGCAGCAGCCTTCGCCTGGACGTGCCCTCAGATGCAGGATGCCTTCCGCATCCTGCACCCCACGTGACGCAGCTACACGTACTTTCACAGCCGTAATGCGTCCCGCCTCGATCGCATCATGGTATCTGAGCCCGACCTGGCGCTGGTGCGGCATAGCATTGCGCGGTCCGGCCTGCCGCCCTCAGTGACCACAAGAGGGGGCGGCCGCAGCAGTGCACCTGGCGGCAGCAGCAGCAGCACAGGCGGCGGCAGTGCCGACGGTGCAGGCGGCGGCCGCAGCAGTGCACCTGGCGGCAGCAGCAGCAGCACAGGCGGCGGCGGTGCCGACGGTGCAGGCGGCGGCCGCAGCAGTGCACCTGGCGGCAGCAGCAGCAGCGCCGGCGGCGGCCCCACCGTGGCGGGTTTGCGCGTAGTAACCTCGGCCAAAACCCTTGGCGTTCGCTTTCGTTCGCAAGCTTATGCAAGCTTTCGCCCAGCCCCGCCCGGGCCGGAGGAGGGCGTGTCCTTGGCCTCGGTCGACGCCTGCCTTGGCCGGGTGGCCGTTTGCACCTGTCCGCCTTTGGACGTGCGTTTGCGGCGTCAGGCTACGCCTTGTCGCAAGTGCTCCACCACTGCGAGTTCATGGGCCTACCACCGCTGCAGCAGCTTGACGGGCTTCGCCGCCGGACAGCTGCTCTGGTGGACCGGGCTCTGACGCCTGCTGCCTTCGCAGCCGACCCCAGTGCCCGGCTGCCTGGCGTGGGTTACACCGTCATGCCCCTACACCCCGTATACGGGGGCTTTGGCCTGCTTCCCCTCGCCGAGCACGTGCGGGCGCGCCATGCCACCCTCGCCGTCCGGTTCCTTGCCGGCGCCTGCGGGGCCCCTGCCCCGTATACCCCGCTGTGGCGTGCAGCAGCCCTGGCCCTCCTTCGCCACCTGCACCCGGCGGCCCACCCCCTGTGTGTGCTGGTGGGCAGCCAAACTGGGGCCGCCACTGTCCTGGGGGTGCCCGTTCCCTTCTCCTGCCCGGCTGTGCAACGCTTGGTGGGCGCGCTGCACGTCTTGCCCAGCGTGACGGCACACGGGGCCTGGAGCCCCGGCGCCTGGTGCTGCAACGCCCCACTTTGGGGCAACCCTCGCTCTGTTACTGGCGCAGTCGGGTGAGGGGGGTTTGGAGGCCGATTTTCCCGACTGCTTTGCGGTGCGGGCAGTTGTGACAGTAGGGAATGCCGTATTGGCCTTCCAGGCCCTCGATTTTGCGCGGAGGCTGGTGAGGTCTTTGGCCCCGGGGGCTCAGCTCTCGCCTCCTGTGCTGGCCCAGCTCCAGCTTACCTATGCCCAGCGTGTGGTGCGCGGCTTGTGGCGGACAACACCGGCACAGTTGCCGCTTAGCTTGTACTCGTGTGTTGAGGCCTTACGGCGTACAGAGGCCTTGGTTGCTCGGATCCCGGGGCCGTGGGTGCTGGCTGTGACTGCGGCGCTGCGTGATCCTCTGCGTGCTCGTGTGCCTACGCCCCAGGAGGTGTGGTTGCATTTGCTAAGGCACCTTGGCTGGCGTGCTGCGGGTGTCTTTGTGCCGGTCCTGAGCCTTACGGTTGAGGCGGTGACTGTGCTTCAATTGGCGCCTGCCTTTGCAGTGTTGCGTGACAAGCATGAAGCATGCGTGCGGGAGGCCTGGCCGTTGGTGGATGTGTCCAGGGGCCGGAGCCTCCTGTTGCGTGCCTTGGAGCGTTTGTGGAAACTGCGCTGGGAGAACTGCCATAAGGAGCCGTTCTGGCGGTTGGTGCAGGGTGGCTTTGCGGGCTTTCCCTTACACGCGACTGAACAGGCTCGTGACCCTGGCCGTGTCGCACGCTGTCCATGTATGTGGTGTGCACATAGCATGTCCCAGGGGCCGCGTATGTATGCATCATTTTTGGGACTGCCCGGTTGCATCTGACTTGCGTACGCATATGAGCGAGGTGTTAGGTTTGCCTCTTTTGCCTCGCCACATCTGGCTTGCGATGCCTCCAGACTCCGGCATTTGGCAACCGGTGTGGGATGTGGTATGCCTGGC
>QAXN01000294.1:10291-21690 GCA_004335795.1 Chlamydomonas sp. 3222 | reverse complement strand
ACTGCGCCCGCCTCCGGCCACAACAAGGGCAAGGGCCAGTCTTTATCCACCAGGTACTGCACCAGGGCCAGGTCGCCCCTTCTTGCGGCACGGTCAAGCGCGTAGGCTGGACACCACGTGTCCAGCCCTGAGGTTTCCACCAACACCTCTACTGCTGCAAGCAGGGTCCGGCTGTTTGAAGTCGCGTCACATGGCCACGCCCCAATGACGTTTACCAGCGTATCCCAACCGGTAGGTACCCCTGCCTCGGTCACCAGCCACCGGAGCATGTCCAAGCGCCCAGCTTCCGCGGCGGCTTCGTAGGCCTCAGCGCCAAACACCAAGCCCGCCTGCTGCAGCTGCTCCGCAGCTGCGATGCTCCCCGAGCGTGCCGCTGCCATGCTGAAGATCTTCGGGCTTGCCTGCAACACAGCTGCCCCGGACTGCCCCGAGACGGACAGCAGGTGGAGCACAACCTCAATCTGCCCCGCCTCAGCAGCCGCTACCGCCACAGAACGCAGCAGCTGCTCACTGCCGCCTAGCAGCGGCGCCCCTTGCTCCTGCATCCACCGCAGCTTCGCAGCCCCGTCCGCGCTCTTGGCTGCCGACTGCATCAGGTGCTCCCAAGCCCTACCGTCCGCCCCCGCCCCCGGCAGCCTGCACTCTCCCTGCTCCACCAGCCACTGCACTACGCCCAAATCCGCTTCCGCCATGACATCACGGGGAAGTAGCCCCGCATCACGAGGTGTGACCAGCTTGCAGCCGCGCTGCTGCAGCCACCGCAGCCGGTCTAAGTCTCCCGAGCGGACTGCCTGGTAGGCAGCCGCCCGCAGGCGGCCCTTCCCCGCACCGCTGGCCAGCACCCACTCCATCTTGGCCACAGCATCAGGGACCCGCGCAGCAGCAGCTGCGTACAGCACTGCCCCATGCAGGAACTCCACATCGCTGCTGCCGACACTGCTGTTCCTGCCAGGCGCATGTGCGAATGCCTCCCACGCCGCCTGCAGCCCCGCCAGGTCGCAGTGCTCTACCGCCGCCGCAAGCTCTTCGTCCGCCCTCACCAGGACCGGACAGTGGCGCATGAGCCAGCTGAGCAGCTGCGGGTGGCCCGCCTTCACCGCCACTAGTCCAGGATCACAAAGCGCCACTCTGTCGCTCCAGCCGCTTTCCTGGTTTAGCAGCAGCTCCGGGAAGATGCTCGGCTGCAGCAGCGCCCGTGCCACCTCCAGATTGACCTCTCTTCCACTGCGTGCGGCGGTGCACAGCAGTTGGAACTTGTGCTTGAAGGGCAGCTGCCGCATGTACGCCTGCCCGGCATCAATGGCCCAGGGCGCGGCGTGGGGCGGCAGCGGCTGGGACAGGGAGGCAGTGCAGTGCTGGGGCTCGCTGAGGGTGTCGCATGCCTCCCGGCACACGAAGCGGCCGCTGAGGGCGCGGTCGTTGGGGGGCAGCAGGGACAGGATGTGCAGCTGAAGCGCGGTAGGCAGCTGCCGCGTCTGGGTTTGGCTGTCTTCGCCTTCCATCGGTCAGCAGGTCCGAGTGTTCGAAGACCTGCAGGGGCACGCAAGGCGGTCCAACGTCACCGTTCCGATCCCATTCAGACAAAGCAAAAGTTGCGGCATCTGTTATGATGTAATAGATGCCGATGTGCGCAGGAGCCAGCGCGGAACGGCACGAAGGGGTGGCAAGACATTGCTAGTTGCGCAACGCTGCTGTCCGTGAGCTCGACCTGATCTGACCTTATGAAGCAAGCAGGCGTGTTATCGATATCAGTTACAATGGCCAAGGCGCGCAATTTGCGCCACCGTTGACAGCGATAGCGACGCTACCGGTATTTTCGCTGCGCGCTGGGGGCAGGTTGTACCAATCTTCTCCAAACTAAGCCTTATATCATGTTCATACCACAGATTCATCGTCTGATAGAGTGACAGTCCCACGCAAGTACGCATGCACCTGATTGCACTGCCCCGCACCGTCCTGGCACGTGGCACATGGCAATCCCTGCTGTGGGCCTGATGCTGAACGGCACATTGCAACGCCGGAGACAATACCCGGAACAGCATAACACGGCTGTTAGGGCGGGCCAGCTCGAAAAGGGCACGCTGCGGTACGCCGGTACCGTATGCCATCAACCACTGGCACTGGACTGATGGCGTCAGGGGAGCTCCCCTGGCTGGCGTCTGTAGGTCTGTTGGTCTGTCGCGCGCGGGGGCCTGGTCCATGGCAGCGCAAGGGGGCCACCTGGTAATAGAGTAGTTTATTCCGAGCCAGGTGACTTTCCAGTTAAGCAATTGGGAGCTTGGACGGGCACACGCCGTCGGGGTGCCATAGGTTCATGGAAGTGGGCGGGACACACGTGGGGGAGTGCAACCGCGTGGCATCGCTCACCGACAGACACGTGCAGCGAGGTTGAGGAAAACTGAGGAAACATGTTGCAGGCTACACAGCGTCCCGCACAGCGTTCCGCAAATGTGGATGCTTGACATGCACAGGTCCTGGCCAGAGATTGCTGGTGTACCCCTCTGATGATCTCAGCCCACACCTAGCAGGCTGCGTGCGTACAGAGCGCCTATAAGACATGGGCCGGCACCTGATACTGGCTACATTGCATCAGGGAGATATCCAGGTCCCCAAATGGGTGGTGTGCATGCATGGGCTGGTTTCTGGACAGGGCCTGGGCGGCCGTGCCCATATGGAGCAAGTCCGACACCCGCGGTCAGTACAACCTTGCGTGCAACACTTGCGCCGTACTATGCCACCGTATTTGCAATGCTACTCTTACACCAATTCCATGCGTAGCGAATCGTAATGATCACCTGGGGCGCACTGCAAGTAGCCAGGCGATCAGCATAGAGCGTCCACTTAAGCAGCGCTGTCCCGCATTACTGCCAAAGGTAATGCCTTTCTTGCTGTATGTTTTCTCCCACGGAAGCAACGAAAGCATGGCGCAAGTCGCTGTTGAAGCGCCGCGCACAGTCATCAAACGCATGCCATTCAAGTGCTACGGATCCTTTTGGGACATGATTTAAGACAAGACATGCACTTCAGGGTCGTTTGCTGCCACCGAGTCCGTTCTCGTCCCCGCGGACCACCACCCTCCCACTCCGCCCTTCCCCCTTTTGCCGTCAGGCTGTTGGGCGCCCCAGGGACACCAACTGTGCAGCTGAACGGCGAGGATGGCGGGTAATGATGCAGACAGCATGACACCTGACCAGCAGCTGCCCACTGCGCTCCAGCTGCGCATCCTGTCCCTGCTGCCCCCCAACGAACGCGCCCTCACCGGCCGCTTCGTGTGCCGGGAGGCATGGATTACCTTCAGCGAGCCCCAGCACTGCACCGCCTCCCTGTCCCAGCCGCTGCCGCCCCACGCCGCACCCTGGGCAACAGACGCCGGGCAGCAGCATATGAACCAGCTGCCCTTCCCGGACAAGTTTGAGCTGTTGAGGACAGCCGCACACAGCGCGAGCGAGGTCAACCTGGAGGTGGCTTGGGCGCTGCTGGAGCCCAGCATCTTCCCTGAGCTGCTGCAGAGCAAGGATCTTCCATGGAGAAGGCCTTTCGGGGTAGAAGACCCCAGCCGGGAGGTGGCAAAGGCCGGCCACCCGCAGCTGTTGGGTTGGTTCGTGCACCACTGCCCCAAGCTGCTGCACCCGCAGTTGTTCCTTCAAGCTGTGGCAACGCACTGCAGCCTGCCAGCGCTGCAAGCAACGTGGGAGCAGATGCAGGCCCTGTTCCCTGCCAGCAGCAGCAGCAGCAACAGCAGCGGCAGGACCTACAGTGTGCACCACCCGGCCTTGAACCTCAGCACCCTGTGCTCAGCAACAGAGTCATGCACACCCGATGCCATTGCCAAAATGCAGTGGGTGCTGGAGGCGGGCGGCGAGGGGTGCCGCCTGAGCAGCGGCGTCGCGGGGACTGCTGCCTCCGTGGGTGACCTGGACAAGCTGCACTGGCTGCGGGCCCGAGGGGTCAAGGGCAACCAATGGGCTCTGTGCGCGGCGCTGCACCAGGCCGACCTGGCGACGGCGCAGTGGCTGGTGGACGAGGGCATGTGCGACCTGCCTGAGCCGGGGAGGCTAGCAGGGGAGTACCCGGACCCCTACGACGAGCCGCAGGGGGAGACCGTGCTGGGGTGGGATGCCTTCTTTGAGGCAGCGGCCACCAGCGCAGACGGCGTGGCGAAGTTCAGGTGGCTGCAGGAGCGGGGCGGGCCGGCGCTGGACGGGGCGGGCCTGGCGCTTGTGCCGAATATTGCCCAAGCTGCGGCTCGGCCAGGGCACGTGGAGGTGATGGCCTACCTGCTGTCCCTCATCCCGGGCAATATCATGCAGGTGTGGGGTGCGGGCAACCTGCTGCACTCAGTGCTGGCTTCGGGCAAGGTGCCGATGGCGGAGTGCCTACGGCAGGCGGGCGTGGCAATCGTGGGCCCGGTTGCGTACGTGTCTGCTATGCAGTCGGGGAGCGTGGACATGGTGCGCTGGCTGGCGACCGAGGCAGGGGTGTCCTCAGCTGACGTGGCGCTGGAGGACCTGCAGGAGATGATTGTGCAGTGGCAGCCGGACCGGCGGACCCTGACCGAGGCGGTACGGCTGGTGCATGGTGCTGGGTGCAGTGCTTGGAGCACCCACTTGGTGTGCTGCGCTGCGGATAGGGGGGACTTGGAGCTGGTGCAGTACCTGCTGCAGCTGCGGCTGGAGCACGTGCCAGGTGGGGAGCTGGCGGAAGCAGCGGCCAGAAGTGGCTGCGTGGCGCTGGTGGAGTGGCTGGCTGCGGAGCACCCGGGGTGCCTCACAAGGTCGGCCCTGGCGGGCAAGTCCCTGTACAACAGTGCTGCGGCAAACGGGGACCGGGGGATGCTGGAGGCCCTGTGCCGGCTGGGCGTGCCGTGGGGCGTGCAGGATGTGGTGGTGCGGGAGGTCAAGGGGGAATGCAGCATGCCGGTGGTGCGGTGGCTGGTGGAGGCGGGGGCGCCGGTGGGCAGCAAGCAGCAGCTGGACAAGGCGGTGGGGAAGCGGTTGCAAGCGAAGAAGCTGAGCGCTGAGGAGGCGGTGTGGCTGCGGGGCTTGGTGTAAAGAAGGATGTGGCGATGGGAGGTACAAACGCATCTTTCAAAGCACAGTTAAGAGCGGGGGAGTCCCCTGGTTAAGAGGATTAGACCCTGGATAGACCGTGCGGGGCTTGGCGTGATCGGATCTAGTCGGGGACGGTGATGCGGCCCAAGGCATGCAGGTGTGTGATATGGCCATGTGGGCGGCAAAGTAGGCGTGACATGCTGGGGTGTGTGCATGGGAGATGCGGAAATTTGGCTGAACGGGCGCACAGGTTGCTGCCTTTGCTTTCGTATGCAAGGGCTAGGTGGTCGGCCTGCGGAGAAGGACTTGGGGTGCATGCCTGCGTGGCGTTGTGAGAAGATAGTGGCGGCCGTGAGTGCATATGGGGCTGGGTGCACGGGCTGGACGTGGGCGGTTCTAGGCCACGTCGTCCGAAACAATTCACGTCCTTGGCATGCAGGACAGTGTGCAAAGGTGGCTTGCAGTGGCGAGGGGCTGGGGGGCTTCCCGCAGGTAGGAGGGTCACTGAGACCCTGCCCATACCCATACGTGTGCATGTAAGTGGCCAGGTTGAGGTGGTCAAGGGATGCGGGACTGGTGCCGGTACCTCGCCGCCAGCGGGCACTCGTTTGCAGATAGTGCACTGGCAGCGGCCTGTGGAGGGCATGCACGCAGGGGTGTTGGAAAGGCGGAGTTGTGCGTGAGGGTGGCTGGACGAGAGGCGCGCGCGCGGGGCGGCAATGGCGTGTGAGCACGTGGGACAATGCAGCTGCGTTTGCATCCTGTTTGGGTTCTGGTACTGCCACTGTGTGAGGCTCTTTGACGTCTTGTGCTCTGCGGAGCTGAATGCGGGCTGGCAGTCGCTGTGGTCTTGTGCGTGCGACGCTGGGGTTTGGGCAGTGCTGGCTAATGGCAGTGCGAAAGGGAGGAACGGTTGTATCGGGGGTCGCACTGTGCAGGGCAATGATGAGAGATCGGGAATGAGGCACAAAGGCAGCAAATACCAGTGGACTGTAAGGACGTATATTGAGTTCTATGGGCAGCATACGCGCATTGGCACGCACTACAATGGTAGTTGAAACATGCAGTCCCCACTGCCTTGGGTGGGCGTAGCACAATGCAGGTCTCCCCTGAGGTCTCCCCTGCCCGACAGACCGACTTGTCGGTTGGCACGGTTCGGAAGTATGGAAGGTGTGGGCGAGTGTTCTGTCAAGCGTCGGCCAACAGCAATTACTTTCTAAGTTGCAGCCTCTCGGTGCGATGCACTCTTTATGCCGCTTCTGGCTACCTTTTACGCACAGCTTACCCGAGCATGAACGTGTATGTTTAACACCACAAAAGATATATCAAAAACGTTCAATTCCACCTGTAGCACTACCTGCTCTCCTGACAGACCCTGCGTCACCCAATTTCAGATTACGACTTGGGCTTGGTCCATCAGGCGCTGCTGACCCTTCTACGAGGCACTTGCACCGGGATATGTTACCAGTCTTTCGACTTGGGCATAGTTGAAGATTTGTACACAGCTACGCACGTTGTTTCCGGAAGAGGCAACGACAGCACAGCGACTTGGTGGCGACGCTATCTGCCCTACACGCATTATGAGAACGTAGAGTTTAGCTGCAAGGCAGAGCCAGACAAAAAACTGTCTCGCTCTGCGAAGCGAGCGTCAACATGGCCGAGCACCGCTCACACGGTACCTCCCTGAGAGAATCCGACCGCAGCAGCGATAACCACAACAATGGAGAAGGCCATAATAAGCCCAAGACCATTGCTGCAGCGCCTGCGGCTGCGCCAGTACAGGGCAGGTCGCCGTCGCTGCCGCACACGCCCCGTTCCCCTCATTCCCGGGCGCAAGCCGAAGTCAAACTGGTCCGCGCTCTTCGCGAAGAGCTTGAGGCCAACCGCGCAAACCTTACGGTTGAAAAGCGCAAGGAGCTGGCTAGGAAGCTGCTGGAGCACAGGGGCAAGGACGACACATTCTTCACACGCCTCAACAGGCGCATGGAGCAGGTGGGGTGCAGCAGTGATCCCCGGCCTCGCAGGCATGAACGCCTCCAGGCACTCTGCGTGACCCCTGCCCCCCACAGCACCACTTGGAGCTGCCCTCAGTGACCGTGGCATGCAAACGTCAAGATCGCTCCCATTAAACCCTCGTGCAGTGCACATTGACCTCTACCTGTTACGCCCCCAACCCTACTCCCTCCCCCCGCTCCCTCCCGCAGCACCACCTGGAGCTTCCCTCCGTGACGGCGGATACATACATACAGGCCGCTCTCACTGTCCAAGTTTTCAGTGCACTCTGACCCCTACAGCTGTATCCACTCCTCACCCCCTAGGCCTTCCCCTCTGGCGTCTTACCTCCTAACCCCCTACGCCCTCTCCCCATTTCCGTCCTCGCAGCACCACCTGGAGCTGCCCTCCGTCACGGTGGAGTACCGCAACCTGTGTGTGCAGACGGATGCGTTGGTGGGCTCCGCGTCTATCCCCACCGTGGCCAGCGTGCCAACCACATTCGTCAAGGTGCGCAAGCGTGACAGGTGGACACTGCTTTGTTTCGGCGACGGGTTGCCGGCCGTGCACGTCCCATCTGTAGCCCTTAGCAGCCTAGCACGCGCCGGCTCGTGCGCCCCATCCCAGTTGCCAGTGCAGAGGCAGGTTGGCGGTGTCACAGGCGCGCGCGGGTCCCAAGCCAACAGCCTTGGAACTCCCTTGTCTCACTGCGTACACTGCTTTCTCGCGCGCGCATCACGTGCAACCATTCCACCCTGCTCCCACTCCACCCTGCGTCCACTCCACCCTGCGTCCACCCCACCCTGCAACTACCCCACTTGCAACTACCCCAGCTGCGACCACCCCACCCTCCTACCACGCCACCTGCAACCACCCCACCCTGCAGAGGCTGTTCGGGGTGCATGACGCGCGCGAGGCCCGGCCGCTGCGCATCCTCAACAACCTCAACGGCAAGCTGCGCCCCGGCCGCCTGACGCTGCTGCTTGGCCCGCCCTCGTGCGGCAAGAGCACCTTCATGAGGGCGCTCACGGGCCGACTGTTGCCGGCGCAGGGCAAGGTAGGTCCTGGGGGACGGGGCAGCTAACAACAAGCAAGGTGACTGCTGACTGGCTGGTACCGGTACGCGGTGTCGCGGGGTTGCAGCAGAGACAGGCTTGTCTACGACAGGCACAGGGCAGCAGATATTGAACAATGGCCTTTTGCCGTTGTGCGTACGGGACAGTGGCCGCTAGGGGCACCAGGGTGTTCCACGTGCGCAGACGGGTGACGCCATTTTGCCACAGACGCGCGCCGGCGCTGCCTTCCACCTTCCCGTACCTTCCCTCAGGTGTCTGGCGAGATCACGTACAACGGGCGGCGCGTCGACGAGTTCAACGTGCAGCGCACCGCGGCGTACGTGGACCAGGTGAGAAGCTGCCCTTCCGCCCCTGGTGCACACCTGTGTCTTAACACGGCTACGTGGCGCCACCCAGGTGCTTACACACCGGCACCAGGTGTTTTGCCGCCGGCTGGTAACGCTCCCTGGGACGTCCACAACCGTTCTGCCCCGTTGATGGCCCGTCCAATAGTGCTACCCTCTCTTGTACACAGCCGGATGCCTCCAGGGCTCCTCACCTTCGCGCATGCAAGGAGCCCGTCCACAGCGTACCACCTGCTGAGTAACCTGCCCGTGTCTGCTCGCCGATGAGACGAAGAATTCACCCCTCTCCCTCCCGCTCCGCAACCAAACGATCCACAAGCTTCGTCTGCCTTCCCACCGCCTGAACCCTTCCTGCCCGTGCCTCCCGTGCCCCCCTCCCCTGGCAGGTTGACAACCACAACCCCAACCTGACGGTCCGCGAGACGCTGGACTTTGCGCACTCGTGCCAGATGGGGCTGCACGGCGCGCCGTACGACGTGCCGGCGGAGCTGGCGGCGGCGCGCCGCATGGAGACGCAGCAGCACGTGGGGCAGCAGCCGCACCAGCAGGGCCGCAACGGCGCAGGGGACGGCGGCGGCGGTGGGGGCCCGGTGGCTGAAGGCCACGGGGGGCATGCCGAGGGGCACGATGCAGCGGCGGATGCGGCGGCGGTGGCGCCATCGGGCGGGTCGCACAACGCGCAGGGGCAGGGGCAGGGGAAGGGGCATGGGAGTACGGCGGGGTCGTTTGTGAAGAGCGTGCTGAGCGCGCGGCTCCACCACAACCACGAGCAGCACCTGTTGGAGGTGAGGGAAAGGGAGAGGGAGAGGAAGGGGGAAAGGAGGAGTGGCGAAGGGCAGTGCCGCACCATGCCGTACTTGGCGGACGCTTCAGGCGACATGGAAAGCAGCAGCTGGACGTTGACCTGGGTGGAAAAGATGACAGCCTTAGCGGTGTGCGTTTCGGAAACCTACCCATGCACGCACCTTTCCAAGGAAGAGTTGAAAGCACTGACGTGCCGGGCGTCGTAATCACACTGGGCGACGGAAAGGGTATAAAGCAACTTTGCAAACAGCTATGCGGTACCGCCTTCTTCCGCAGGACCCCGAGGACGAGTTTGAGGCGCTGCTGCGTCAGGCGTGGGGCACGCGTGTCAAGGTGGACGTGGTGATGGCGCTGCTGGGCCTGGCGCACTGCGCGGAGACGCCATGCGGAGACCAGCTGATGCGGGGCATCAGTGGTGGCGAGCGCAAGCGCCTGACAACGGCAGAGATGCTGGTGGGTGGGGAGAAAGGGTGGGGGGTCAAAATGCTGTACAGTAGATGCTGGTGGGTGGATAGGCGACAGGGGGTAGGCGGGGGCCAGAGGGAGGGTCGGGGACTAATGTTTAAAGAAAGTGCCACTTTTGGTTTAATGCTTCGGGGGGGCGGGACGGTCTGTCGGCGGGTAAAGCAATGGTTTATACCTGGGCTCCTGGACAGCACGCACAGTGAGGGGTGGGGAACCGCGGCTGAGGGGCAGGTCGTTGTAGAGTCGCGCTGTTTTCGACATGTACAGATGGATTTCCGAGTCGAGGCCCTTGCTGTGTGAGCTCACGCGTGGCCCTCCTCGTGCCTGTTGCCCTGCAGGTGGGACCCTGCAGCGTCGTGATGCTGGACGAGATGTCGACTGGCCTGGTGGGTTACAGGGGTGGTGGGTTACAGGGGTGGTAAACGCGAGGGAGCCGTAAAAGGCGTCAGCGAAGAGGAATTGGGCTATAGGGGTGGTACGGGCCGGCCTAGTTAGGGCAGCACAGCTGGCAAGCGGCCTGGTGGGTTCAGGTTAGCGGTGCTGCGGCGATTCCTTGGGGTCATGTTGACGGTGGCCCGCCCGCTCATTCCTCGCCAAGCGTGTGACGAGAAAATACCCCCCAAAGGGTGTCAGGTTAGGCACCCCTGCTACTCCGCCTTCCCCCCGCCAGAACCGCTCTCCACGATAGTAGTGCCCTCCGGCAATGAGATAAGACGTGCTTAACCCGCTACGATTTTCCGCCTGAAACCCCTCGTCATGCGCCCCCACCCCTGTCCAGGACTCCGCCACGCTGTTCACGGTGGTTCGCTGGCTGGGCCAGGCGTGCCGCGCGCTGCGCATGACCACCGTGGTGTCGCTGCTGCAGCCGCCGCCAGAGGTGTTCGGCCTGTTCGACGACGTGATGCTCATGACGGACGGGTGAGTCGCGTGCATCGATTCACACACGGTCCAGGTACACATCGTGTGCTGAGCACTGTCCGAATGCACAACAGGCGCCCAAAGTAAAAGTCTTCGGCCTGCTTGACGGCGTCCTGCCACACCCGTATCCTTCCTGCCTGTACTTGACCCATGCCCCACCCGGTACCTCTCCGCCCCTCAGCCGCGTGCTGTGCCATGGTCCGGTGCCCGATGCCGTCCTCCCTCTGCGTGCACATGACAAATACCTCACCGCCTCCACTTACTCAAACCACACGCCTCTTGACGCCATGTTCCCTATCTGAACTTTCAATAAACCCCTCTGCCCCCATTCCCCTCCAGCCGCGTGCTGTACCACGGCCCGGTGCCCGACGCCGTCCCCCACTTCCGCACGCTGGGCTTCTCCTGCCCCGACCGCAAGGACGTGCCCTCCTACCTGCTTGAGATCACCACACCCAGCGGCCAGAGGCAGTTCGCGGGTGAGCGGGCATCTTATGAGTGGGAAAGTTGCTGATAGAGAGACGCCCAGTGGCCAGAGGCAGATCGCGGGTGAGCGGCGGGGCTTTTGCAAAAGGCCTCGGACCAGCGTCAGCTTGTGAAGTCCGTCGTACAGCACTCTGGACCCGGATGTCATGGTTACCCGCACCCGGTCCCGCAGACACGGAGCTGCGCCAGCGCTTCAACCTGCCTACCCCCGCCGTAGAGGAAGGCATGCCGCCTCCTTCCGCTCCCCCCACCCCACGTCACTTTAC
>QAXN01000293.1:0-47284 GCA_004335795.1 Chlamydomonas sp. 3222 | reverse complement strand
AAGTTACTATAACGAACGATAGGGGGGGGGCGCATGAGGGATGTACGGTAGGAGGGAGCGGGGCCGGCGCTGTGCGTGGCGTCAGGGGCCACCGGGCGTGAAGGTGTTGTGCACGGCCTCAGTCCTGCATTCTCTCTCACCTTGTTCGCTTACAGGCCGCTATCTGCCGCTTACAGCGGCATAAGGAAATTGTGCCTCGACTGCACTTCGATAGCCAGGTCTTCCATTCTAACCCAAGCAAGTGTTGCACCTGTCCCCCCTCAAATGTTGCGTTGCGCCGCAGGGCGAAAAGGAGGCGGTGGAGCACGCAAAGGCAACCGGGCACTCCAACTTTGCCGAGTACTAGCCGTGCATGGGTGCAGGGGAGGACAGGCTGGCGGCGGCAGCAGTTCACCTTGTGCGCTGCCGAGTTTGATGGCGCTTTGCAGCTAAGACTTGGCCTACTGAGCTGTTGAGTAAGCTGGGAACGAGCATGGGAAGGGGGGGGGGCGAACGATGCAGCGTCAACAATGCTTAGTGGAGGCTCTTTGGGGCCGGCGGTACATACGAGTGGGTGATCGAACGGCGTGCGTTGGACGGGTTGGGTTGACGGTGGCTGAGGACCCACTGCTGCATAGGCTCAGCGTTCAGCAGTAGGACGGAAGCACGACCGAGGCGTTGTGTTCCTGATGGCACGTGTCTGTCTCGGCAGGTGGTGCCTGTGATTACCGGTAGGTTGGGTACGTCAGGGTGCGTGACCGTTGAGTGGGGCCTGCGTGCCAGGGCACGTGCCCCCTGGCCTCGCTGCACGTGTGTGCCGACACCTGAATACCGTAGGCTGAGTGTGCGCCCCGGATGCCCACGTGTGCAGATGATTTGGCTGAGCTGGCTGGGTGATTGCTGCAAGTGCATACGATACAGCGCGGTGTGGTAGCCCACGGGTGCACATGTGTGGGCTATGCGCCGGTCGTGGGGCGTGGAGCTGTTGAAGTCGTCCTCGCATGCATGGGGCGGGCATGGGGCGGGCCAACATGAGAACGAGTAGTTAAGGTATCGGTGTACGGCACGTGTGGCAGGCAAGCGCATGCGCATCCTTGCATGTGGGGCGGCATGACACGTGCATCTGCTGACGTGCACTACTCCTATAGTGCGGTGCACTGCAAATGACGCTGTGCGAAGTGGCAATAGCTGCAGACGCTCTGCATGCACGGTGGTGGGAATGGCTTGACGGTGATGCTGGGAGGTTATGGACATGTCGGGGCTCGGTGAGGTGTGCGGTTCTGGTGTTTGTGTGACACCGGTGTCCGTACAGCAGTACTTGAAGCACGAAGAACACCATGCACCTGACTGCAGTCCTTGCACCGGAAGATGTTGGGTTTTAGTCTGCTGTAGTACGGTAAGCTGGTTTGCGGTGCATTCTCCAGCAGGCCAGGTGCAAGTTGCTGAGCCTTGGCGCGGTGCATGGGATGACGGCATAGTCGAATGGGCAGGCGTTGGTTGAATGCCCACAGGTTATGTTGACGTAGAGGCCTCGAGCAGCATCCGAGGTGCCGCTGATTGGCTGACTGGCGGAGACGGCCGCTTTGCTGCCGTGCGTTGGCGCTTGGGATGGATGAGTGAGTGGCGGCACTGCCGTGGGGCTTCTTGTCTGCTGTGGCCTGTGGGTACCTTTTGTTGTGAGGCCACGCGGGGGAGGACTCAGTCGGCCGTAAGCGTAACTGTGGGATCGTTGCGCGGGCCATGCACGTTAGCACTTTGAATCCGCAATGGCCCCAGGATTGGATCTTGGAGAGTGGAGTGTGTTATGAAGCGGTCTTGCGCTTGCGCATCCGCGCTGTCTTTCAGATTCACATCCATGGATTGGGTGGTGGACCAGTAAGGATCGTATTCCCCCAACTCCATTGGCGCCAGGGGAAGGGGTTTCCCCCGTCATTTCATTTTTACCTCCAACAGGGAAGCTGGTTCAGGCTGGTTGCAGGCCACTGCGCCTGCGCCCTGCGCCCGGCTGCGCCAGGCGTTAGGCATCTGGTACGGTTCTACGGTAACCAGCAACGTGTGAGGTCCCACAGTGAGACCTCCTACACGTGTTATGGCCCGTGCAGCTTTGCTTTTTCGTGAACACAAAAGCCTGGATCACATCGATATGGTCAAGTGCGACACGCACGAGAATGTAAGTTGTACGAACACGTTGTAGTGGGTATGCTGCTATCATGGCCAATGCGCGCAAAGCTGTAGACGCTGTTGGACACACATGGTATCACACGCTGTCTCAAAGGAAAGCGCTCACCATGCACGCACCAGCCCATGCCATCTGCATTGCTGCTAATTTGCGCAGTTATCGCCACCAAGTCCCGCAACCCGCGGAAAGTTAACATACAATCAGCTGTACGAGGCCTTGGGATAGCCCGCAAACCGTGTGCGTTACTCATCATGCACGTGCAGCGCGGTTACAGTACAGAATCCCCAAGGATCTACCTTGCCGCTCCCGCCGCCATCGCCTTGCACTCCGTCCTGTGCCCCTCCCGCCAGTGCGCCCGCTGGCAGTCCGGCCCGCAGTACCGCACCGCCCGGCACCCGCCGCACTGCTTCAGCGGCAGCGCCTCCTCGCACTCCATCCCGAAGTTGCTGCACTGCGGGCCGCCGCACACGTGCAGCCGTGGCAGCGCGCCCGCGCGGCTGGGCTGCAGCGCCAGCGGCGGCGGCAGGGGCCCCAGTGGCGCCGACGGCAGCGGCGGCGGCGGCGGCACCCCCCCGCCATCGCCCGGCTCTTCCGCCAGCAGCTCCGCCGGCTGGGGGCCACCAGCGGGCAGCACCGCTATCTGGCCGCCGCGGGCGCGTGGGTCAGCATCATTGCTCCAGACCATGTCCGCCAGTGCCGCAGCGTACTGCTGAAAGCCCCCACCTGCCTCGCCCGCCACACCGCCGCAACCCCCCTGCCCAGCCACGCCATCCCCCGCCGCAACCTGCACCAGCGCAAGTGCACGCATTGCTGCAGCCGGCCGAAGGCGGAGCGCGTGCCGCACCGCGGACTGCACCGGGGCCGCCAGGCATCCCGCACAGGCGCCAGGCTCCTCGACCCTGCTGTGGCCGCCGCCGCTGCTGCTACTGTCCACGGCAGCAGCCGCAGGCGACGGCGCCAGCCAGCAGCTGACCCTGCTGCTAAGCGCCGGCTGAGCTGCCAGGACGACAACCGCGTCTGCCACCGCAGCGCCCAGGCGCTCCTTCTCCTCTGCCCCTGCTGGCATCGCCGCCGCCAGCGCACACGCCCCCGCCAGCAGCCGGTGAGGCTGGCACGCCAGCAGCTGCGCGGAGGGCAGCAGCGGCGGGTGCCCGCAGCAGCCCGCCATGCAGCCCAACAGCGCGCGCACGCCGACTGCGCCGTGTTGCATCACGTCCACGCCAGCAGGGCCTTCAGCCGCCGCTGCCACCGCTGCCGTACCATTGTCCGCCGCCAGCTGCCATGCTAGCGGCGCCGCCAGCTTGCTGCATGCCCTTACCGCCAGGACCAGCGCCTCGTGCGCCTCGTCCACGTACGCCCCCTCGCCCGCCGGCCGGGCTGCGTCAGCGCCGTCTCCACCGCTGGCCTGCGCGGCCGCCGAAACCTGGGCCCGGGCCTGATCGACCCTCAGCCGCACCGGGACGTACATGCCCATAATGGCACTCACCAGGGTCGCCAGGATCACCCCTGACAAGCCCAGCACCTGCTCCCACTCCTGCCCGGCCCCGCCCGACATACATACCGCCTCCAGCCTCCGGGTCAGCATGGCGGCCCTCTTGGATAGCGTGAGCACGAGCCCCAGCTGGTCTCGACCTGCCGAGCCGCCTGCTTCTGCCGCGCTACTGCTGCTGCTACTGCTGCTGCTGCCGCCGCCGGCGGCCAGTAAGGTGCAGCCGCTGTCGCACACACCGCTTGTTGCTGCTGCTGCAGGCGCCATGAGTGGCAAGACGCCCGAGTCCAGGACGAGGAGGAAGGCACACACGGCCATGCAGAGGTCGTGCGCCCCCTCGGCCAGCACCCCCTCGCTGTCGTCCTGCACGCTGAAGGCCAGGCGCAGGGTGTGGTCCAGGCTGGCGGCCAGGCCGCAGCGGTGCAGGCGGCGGAGCACATCGTCGCGGGCGTCGGGCGAGAGACCAGCCGTGCCTGCAAGGTAGGTGGCAGCGGCGGCGGCGTCAATGTCAGTCATATCATGGCGCTATTGGTTGAGGGGCCTGCGCTTGGGAGCGTGGGCCAGTGTGCAGAGGAACGCGACCAGGTGCGGCGTTGGCTGGCACGCCGTGCCATGGAAGGGAGGGGCATCAACGCGACGACGTTCGTTGGAAACGGCACTGACTAGCTGAAGTGGATCATCGGCCTGGATTGTAACATAAAATGCCAAATCAAGTTGGCGAGAAGCAGTCATCTCACCGCCAGGGTTGCGGTGCGCCAGGCTGACGAAGCCGTCCAGCAGCAGCCGCAGGGTGGCTGCCCGCGAGCAGCCCTGCCGCGCCTACGTTGCGCAACAAGGACAGTGGCGAGCATGCATCCAGGCGGTACGGGGTGAGACTCGGTGCCATTGGGTGCTTGTAGACAACTCGTAGGGCATGGCGTTTGTACGCCTCCAACTCGTTCATGCAACAGCCTGCACATGGCACATGTGTACGGCAGTGTGCTAGGACAAGCTCTGCGTATGAGTTCCCTACATGGCCGCTAAAAGCCGGGGCCATACCTCCCAAGGGTGGCACCTTGGGGGCAGTCGACCCAAAGGCCCAGGAGAAAGGGGCCAGACAAGCCTGAAAAGTCAAGCCAAGCAAGGCAGAAGGACATGCCCCCTACCACGTCGGCATGCGATGCAGGCTCCCCTTGGCGCTCGGCAGCGGGCAGGCGGCCCATGGCCGCGGCCGTTGCGTCCGACATGAGCGCCACCGCCCACCCGGCCGCCTCCAGCCAGTGCGGCAGGCAGGCCCGCGCCGTGTCCGTGGGGAGCGACGCTGCTTCCTCTGCCGTTGCCACCAGGCGGGGCATTAGCACCTGCAGTGCAGATGCGCACAGTGCACCAGACAGCTACTGATGTCGGTGGTGACGGTGGTGGTGGTAATGGTGGTGGTGGAGGACACGATTGGGCTGGTCGCACGCCAGGGGCACTGCGGTATCTCGAGATCGCGATCGAGGTTCGGATACTGATTGCAAGTAAGTACCGGCAATGTGACCATGAGGCGAACATTACATCCTGTACAAGCTGGTGAAGTTGCATGCGCAATCCTGGTAGCCCCAAAGCAGTCGGGCCATGACAGGCCAGGGGGGCAGCCCCTATCCAGCTGTGCCTTATGCTGCTTTGTTGAGCGCGTGCTACACGCTCACTACCGTGCAATTCGATTGCTCACGTGCTGCCTTCCCTGAAGCCCCCACGGCCATGGCCGCTCACCGTGGACATGGAGAGGCGCCACTCGGGTGCGGACGCGTATGCCCCTCCCAGCCCCTGCCCGCGGCACAGCCGGCACAGTGCCTCCGCCGTGCGCGCC
Source organism: Chlamydomonas sp. 3222 (assembly GCA_004335795.1). Lineage (NCBI taxonomy): Eukaryota > Viridiplantae > Chlorophyta > Chlorophyceae > Chlamydomonadales > Chlamydomonadaceae > Chlamydomonas > Chlamydomonas sp. 3222. Next base: position 41,806 of record QAXN01000293.1, on the reverse strand, counting down.
GCCAGCCTCGCCACCAGCAGCGGCGGCGGCGCGGCCGGCACGCGCGCCTCTGCCGCCAGCTGGCCATCCGCCATGCGCCACTCCCCCAGCGTTGCTTCAACAGTGTGGCAGTGGCGCTCCTCCAGCCACCCTGCCGCTCTGCTGCGGCTACTGTCGCTTCCAGAGGCGCTGGCCTCGACGCGGTCACCACCCAGCAGCTGCCCATGCCTCGCCTCCTCGCACGCCAACCACCACGTCCCGCTGCTGCCCACCCAGCCGTCCGCCAGCTCACCATCCTGCCCCTGCCGCGCCGACCCCTGCTGCTGCTGCTGCTGCCCCTGGCCCCAGCCCACCTGCTGCTACGGCAGCTGCGGCCCCATGCCCGCGTGCACCGCCAGCTGGTCCAGCAGACCCACCTGCAGCCGCCGCACCGCCACGTGCCGCGACGCACGCATCAGGCCAGCCGCCAGCCGCCGACCCTCGTCGCCGCCCCCGTGCAGCAACTTCGCCCGCACGTGGTAAACGCACCTCAAGGCTTGCAGGAATATGGCAACCGCCCTGTGCATGGTGTCCTCAATGAGCATCATGTGCTGACCGTGCATGCCTTGCCTCTCGAGCGTGCGGGGGCAGCTGTTCAGCACAGCGGCCGCGGCAACCGCCACCAGGCCCGAGTCTACCATCGCTTGCACGATCTGTACGGCTGCAGGAGGCGCAGCTGGCCCGGAGCTCCTGCAGTCATCCAACTCGGCGTTGGCTTGATGCGCCATGGTGAGCGTGTAGTAACACAGTGCGTCGGCCATTTCTGCTACCAGCAGGTCGTAGCGTCTCGTCCCCTCTTCCTGCACCTCTGCGACATCGGTCCGCAGGAACGCCGCGGCGGCCAGCACGCGCCAAGCGACGCTGACTGCGACTAGCATGAAGCCCCTGTGCGCCATGACCGAGATGGCTTCCTGGGCGACAGCTCTGTCGTTCTTGCTGCGGCCGGCTCGCAGTACAAGAAGGGCTGTCGTGCAGGCGCGCTGCAGCAGCAGGAACGCGGCTTTGCCGGCGTAGTAAACGGTGGCATGCGCACGGCGCCTGGGCACGCGAAGGAGGATCATGAGCGAAGGCTGGTGTTCAGACCAAGGGCAAGCTTGTATCAAGCTCGTATGTTGCCTGGGTATGTTGCCTTGCAGACTAAGGCCAGGTACGGCAGTGTGGCAGGAGGATGGCATTGGCAACCATTGCACGGCCCGGACTGACTCGCCCAACTGAAGTGTTATGTTATGGGCCTAGGTGAGCAGCTTCCTAGGCTCTGACGACAGAACGCAGGTGGCCGCACCTCGCAGCAGTAGCACTGGGCATGGACTGTGCGACCGCCGCTTGCTCCCGCACCGTCAGGAACATCATCTCAATTCGCATAAAAATCTTTGCTTCGAGTTGCGCTCGAACGAGCGCTGCAGCGACGGCGGCGTCTCCTTGTGAAGCGCTGCAGCTCGCGGACGACCGCGCCCAGACTTCTTCCAATGAGATGAGCCTCTCTTGGCATAAATAGCTAGCCTTGTACCCTCTAGCTTGTACACCGGGGGCATCGTCATGGGTATGTGTTTCGATGACATCGTCGACGCTGCGCAATAAGCGCTCAAAGGCCTTGGTAAACACCGCGGTCTTCATAACATTAATCTTGGTACTGGTATTCGGCTTGGCGGCATCTCTGCTTGCCAACGTCTGTGGCACCTCGTACGACATCCCTCGTATCCTGCTCACCAGGGCTGCCGTAACATCGCGAGTGACCCAGCATCCAGCCCTGGCTCTACAGCTCGTGTCCCTCAACTAGCAAGCGGAGCACTCTCGGCGGCAACAACACATCATAACGCCTGTATGCAGCCGGGCCGCATGCAGCCGCTACGGCACCCGCAGGGTGCAGGCACCTGTCTCGTGTGGCATGTGGCGTGTGCTGGCCAGCCACATGATGGTAAGCATCGGTGCGGAGAGGCATAGCCGTTTCCTCGGCTTACTCTGCCGTACCCACAAATCGGTAGGTTCAACACCTTTTATAGACTGATCCGTCAGACCATCAATGTGCATGGAGTCACATACAGAGCGAGCCCTGAGCAGAAGGGCCCTGGGCAGCCAGCCAGGTGCCGTGGGAACAGAGGACGGGGTGGTGCTTGGGGCAGGGTAGGGCCACGGGGTAGGGCCCCTCAAGGCAGCGGGTAGGTGAGCACGGCTCTTTCCCAACGTCTTTCCAAGCAAGCGGGATAGTCACTCGAGGCGTCCACGTACGCTGCAGATGCCTTGACTTGCCTGATACGGGATATGATGCATGAGAGCCTCGATGCCATGCCCTTAAGCAAGGCGCTCTACCAGGCGCCCTTACCATTTTTGACCGCAGCCCCAGCCCGCTACCAGGGCAAGTGCGGCAGTCCTCAATAGCCTTGCCAGGAGGTGGGACATGATGCAGGCAGGCGGCACTCGGCAGGGTTGGCTTGGCTTGTGGAGGTGTACGGGAGCCTGAGATGGAGGTAGGTGGGGCGACGAGCAGGGGCAACACAGCACCGGTGACCGTCGCTCGGTGCTGAGGTTCTCGGTGTCCTCGTCGGTAGGTGCAGGTAGGTGCCGTTGGCGCGGCGCCAGGGCAGCGCTTCGGTGCAGCGTCCTGAACCGTGCATTTCACCAAAGGAGCCGCCACTGGTCTTCATGACTACTGAGGTACCCCAAACACCGTGCAAGTCAGCGAGAATGGTTTCAGGCGCGCGAGCAGACCCGCCGATGCAACGTCTCGAGAAAGACAGCTGCCTGGCATGCGCGTTCGTTGCTCCCTCCTCCCTGTTCACGTGCTCGGCCCTTCAGGTGTGTCTCCTTGCTCTGGTCGCCAGCACGCGGGGACAAGGCGTCTACGCTGCGCCACATGCGCAACTGGGCACACAGCAACAACTTGTGCAAGCAAGGCCCCACGCATCCCCAAAGACCAGATCCTAGGGTTCACAACACACGATTCTCAATCAAACGTACAGGCCTCAAACAACTGCGCAACTTGTGGCCCTGCCCTCCGTGTGGCCGGGCCCGCGGGGTACATGCGCTGCTCGCTCCACAACCATACGGCGCCAACGAGCTCTTCAGCAAGTGAGACAGCCACACTGCACGGCGTCACACGGCGCTCCGTCCTCTTCCGCAGCCTAGCCCATTTCGTCCAACCATCCCGCCAGCTCCTGCCGTACGTCATACATCAGCTGCTGTACGGGCTGTACGACAGCCTCCATCAGCCACGCGCCATCCAGCTGCCGGTGGCGCTCGCGGTAGTGCGCGCTCCTGCATGGCCACCAACGGGAGGTAGGGGAATCAAGGCACGGACAAGGTATGTAAGGGAATGACCACTTCAACTTACTGGGGGGGCACTCCAAGCTGTTAGCAGCTTTAGTCCACATACAGCTGCAGGTGTGAACCGGCTGTTAACGGATGCGTCCCATGTGCAATCTGACCATGGTCAAGCGCAACCTGTCGACCAGTATCTCGTGACATCACAACCGCAGCGGCGCAAGCCCGAACCCCTGCACACGGCTGAGGTACCCGCCGTACGCACCTGCTGCCGCCAAAGCTGAGGTCCAGGGGCTCCCCCTCCGCCGCGAGCCGGTCACATGCCTCCAGAGCCAGGTCCAGAGCCTGTGGTATTGTAGTGGTGGTGGTAAGGGCAGAGGTTAGGGGTGCTGCAGGGTGTCAGGAAGTGGGCACGACGCTGGGCCATGAAAGTGGCAGCTAGGTAGAGCATGGCGCAGCATGCACATATGCACGAGCAGCAGTCCTCGACTGTGCCCTCAAGCTCTAGGTACCAGCACACGGCCCCGCTGGCGATCCATAGTCGGCCGGGCTCAGGGGCAGCAGGTTAGGAAACAAGTACCTCCAAAAGACCTAACCCTAGAGGCGACAGCTGCACGCCCCACTGCCTGTCACGACTGCCGGTCTTTACCTGCGACGCCGCGTGCTGCCGCTCCTCGTCGTCTGCCGCGTCCTCTTGAAGCTCACCGCCGCCACCCCCGCCTTCCTCGCCTCCTCCTTTTCCTGTGCCCCATCCGGCCACCGGCCCCGGCCGCTGCAGGCGCTGCACCAGCCGCCCCAGCGCCCCTCGCAGCTCCTCCACCTCCACCTGTGTAGACCATCGAGGACAGTCATCAGGCAGGCATGTGGCTCATCAAAAAACATCGGAGTTGTGCACAAGCCGGTGAGCCAGTGAGAAGTGGCGACACCTCCTCAAGAGTCAGCCCTCACGTGGCACGGGCAGTGCCTGTATGGATAAGGCCTGTGCGGTGGCGTGCCGCCACAGGGGACCCGGGCTTCGCTTCGTGCTGCTGAGTCTTGTCAACGCCGCCTGCAACGTTACAGCACGACACGTGCATGCGTCCACCAGGTCCCCTGTTGCCCAGCAACTGCACATTGTGCACACGTGCGTTTGCTAGCCCGCACCAACGCCGCACCTGCAGCGGGCACGCGTGCTCCAGCAGCGCCCGGCAGTACGCCTTGGCCCGCTCTCCCAGAGCCGCCCCCTGGCCCAGGGTCATGCCACGCACCGCCGCCCGCGCCGCCGCCCGAGCGCGCTGCAGGGAACTCCCCTGCGCCTCCAGTGTGTTACGCCGCACGCGGCACAGCCACAGGCGCGCCATGACGCACACCGGCAGCCCCAGGCGCTGCATGGTCGCCGCGGCCCTGCTGCCCTCGTCAGGGGCCTCGCCCAAGCCCGCCGCCGACGCTCCCGCCCCTCTACCCTCCCCTTCGCCGCGCACCTCCGCCAATCCTCCCTCCCCAGGTGCCTCCGCCCGACCGCCCGCATCCAGCCCCCCGCCCTCTCCCACTCCCTGCTGACCCTGCTCCCCTTCCTCCTCCTCTCCGCCCCCAACCAAATCGTCCGCCGCCGCAGATAGCAGCTTCTCGGGCAGGCGGAATACAGCCACGCGCCACGTGGTCTGCCGCCGTGCAGCCGCCCCCGGCACCCGCACCTCCTCCCACTCCTCCACATTGTGCGCCCACTGCCTTAACATCCACTCGGCCAGCCGTGGCCGGTCCCGCACGGACCGGCGGTACAGCCTGAGCAGCTGGTCCCCGCCCTGGAACATGCACCGGCCCAGCTCGCTGCCCAGCTGGGCTGTGTCTGGGGCCCCGTTGACGCGACCCCCAGCTGCACGCAGCTTGTGCAGCATGATCTGGATGGTCTCTGGCAGCTTGGACAGTAGCCGGGAGAGGCCCGACGCCCTGGTCTGTTGCTGCGGCTGCAGGAGGAAGCCGCGGAAGGGCTGCTGCTGCTGCTGAACGCCTCCGCCTGTGGCCGCCGACACCACGTGCCAGCAGCACTCCTGCGGTGACAAGACCGGCGGCTGCGTAGAGCCAGCTGCCTGCTGCTGCTGCCGCTGCTGCGTACTGTAGTGCTCGGCAGGCGACACGCGTGTGTTGACCGCAATGGTGAACAGCAGCACCAACGCCCGCCGCACGCACATGGCCAGCTGCTGCATCTCCTCCTCCTCCCCGCGCTGCGCTGCAGGAAGCCCGCTGCTCCCCGCACCGCCCTTGCCGCTGCCTTGCCCCGCCGGCCGCTGCTGCTGCTGTGGACCAGCTCCTCAATTCTTGACACCTGCTTTGCCGCGGCGGACCCGTGCTGCGAGCCCGCCGTGGGTGGTGGCCAGTCGTGGGTTGTGCCGGACCACAGCACGGCTGCCCGTGCACGGGGCAGCAGCAGCTGTACTGCATCGTACTCGTGGCCCGCCTGCAGGTAGTACTGTACGGCGCTTTCCGCATCGCCCATGCGCTCGTACGTCTTTGCCACGCCCAGGAAGCGCCCCGCGGCGATGTCCATCTCCAGCAGTACGTCGTACATGTTGTACCTGCACGTGTACGGCACCCGAACAGTCTCATGCTACGGTAAACATCAGTGCAGGTGGAGTGCTCGTATGGTCCACGTCAGGCACGCGTGAGGTTGCAAGAACACGGCAGCACACTGCCTTCCCNGGGAAGGCAGGGGACTCTTCCGCTCCTCCACGTGTCACAACGCACAAGTCCTCCGACTCGGCGGCCGCTAGCTAGCTGCTAAGGTAAGGGACTTGGGCATACAGCCCAGCAACGACGCAAGGGAAAGTGGTACGGGCGATCAGCCGATCATGGCATCCAAGCCCGCGTTCACTTTGTGCACGCACCTGCTAAGCCACGCCCGCTGCTCCTGCTCCCCGCCCATCAGCCGCACGAAGGCCATCATCTGCTCCCTGCCCCCCGCCTGCTCCTTCCAGTGCGCGGCACCGAGCGACACCAGCCGCGAGCGCAGCTGGCCCGCCCGGCGTGCCACCGCCGCCGCCACTGTCGCCGTCGCCGCGACCGCTGCTGCAGCCGCCTTCACCTCTGGTGACCCCGAAGCAGCAGCTGCCCAGCGCTCCATCGCCGCCACACCCGCCATGTAGTCATGCGACAGGCAGGCGGCCCGGCAGGCGCGGTCCAGCAGCACAGCGTCGGGGCGGCGTACGGCAACCAGCCTGCGTACGACAGCTCGGGCGAGGCGCACAGATGCATGGTGTAAAGTGAGTGGCGAGGCATGGCTGCCACAGCTGGGTCACGTGCGGGCGGTGCGCTGGCATAGGCAGCAACCACGTGCAGCCAATACGCCACGCGCATGAGGACATCGGGTGCGGCCACACTGGTGCTCCACGGAACTGTTGAAGAATTGGAGAGCGCCGCCGCCTGCCCACACGCCCACCTGGCCAGCGCATCCTGCCACCTCTTGGCCTTCTCGTAGCACCCGGCAGCCAGCAGCCCCTCCCCGCACGCCACCCACACGTCGCCCGCCTCGACCCACCGCCCCGCGGCCTCGTAGCAGCCTGCGGCCTGCCGGTGCTTGCCTGCGGGATGCGCGACAAGGGTTCGCGGCAAGGTCAGCCGGATCCAGCACACCGCACACCAACAACGGGCGACGGACAGGACAAAAGCGACCTTGCTTCGCCAAGCTACTAGGCTACATGTCTGTTGGCACGAACCAACACCCTTTGCGTGCATCTCCTCACCGCACTGCTTGAACAGCACCGCTGCTCGCTCGTGCAGCTCCTGCGCGACCTCCGTCTTGCCACGATCCGCCGCCCGGGCCGCCGCCTGCCGCGTCAGCTGGGCCTCGCAAAATGCACGTGCATCCTCGTCGCCTACGCAGCCAAGAAAAGGCACGTGAACAATGAGGACTGATCCAATGGTGCAGACAAGGTGCCAGCGTATCCGGATACATAACAGTGGCAGTCACTTCCGTTGTAGCACATCTTTGCTAGGTTACCCATACTGCACTCGTGGCGCTCGCATTTGCCGCAGTGCGGCAGGCCTTGGGTACGGCAGGACAAAGCAAATGGGTTGGGCGTGCCCACATGCAGTGCAGAAATGCTTCCACGTACCCAGCCGCTCGAACAGGCGCATGGCGTCCGCGAACATGTCCCTGCTGAACAGCTGCTCGGCCCGCTGCCGCAGCTCCGCCTCGGACATGCGCCGCTGCAGCCGTGCGAGCACCTGTTAGGGCGGTATCGTGTGGCGTGGTGACCGTGGCCGGGGTTGCCAGGGGGCATCTTAGCTGCTTACAGCGCCGGCAGTTCAGCACGGTAGATTGGCCCACAAAACAGCAACAACAATCTTATCGGTTGCCGCAGTGCGCCCTCTCATACAGCCCTCAGCGCCGAAACCGCCTGCCCACCTACCCATGCACCCCGGGCCCGGCGCCGCCCGCCCCCGCGCCCTGCCCCCAGCCCCCACTTACAGCCACCCCCAGCTCCTCCCGCACGTCCACCAGCCCCCTCCTGTTCCACAGCTCCAGCACCGGGCCGTACGCCTCCCCGCTGCTCTCCACCACCACCACGTCCTCCCGGGCACGTGTCACGGCCACGTACAGCGCCTTGAGCTCCGGAGCCATGAGCGCGTGGGCCCGCGGATCGAAGGAGGGGCAGGCGTGTGAGCCGCCCGGGGCGGTGGCCTCCGGGGGCAGCAAGCCCAGGTGCACCAGGTGGTGGCGCAGCAGGCGCCACCTGGCGTTGTGGGCTAGGCGGGAGGAGGAGAAGAAGTCGTACAGCAGGACCACCTGGTGGGGCGAGGGCCCGGAAAATGAAACGATGCGGGTGGGCGTGGGAGCTGGGCGTTAACCTTGGGAGGTAATGAGGCGTCAGCTCGGCGGCTGGGCGTTGTTACTGGGGGTGATGTGGCGCCGGACGTGGTATGTGCGCTGCAAGGTATCCCAAAGGTCACCGCACCTTGAACTCCAGCCCCTTGCTCTCCAGCGCCGTCAGCACCAGCACCTCCGCCGCCCCGCCGCACACCGCCGCCACCCGCTGCCGCAGCCGCTCCTTGAGCTCCTCGCTGGGCACCAGGATCACCACCTCGGAGCCGCCACCTCCTCCGCCGCTGCCGCCGCCGCCGCCGCCGCCGCCCGTTGCACCTTCGGCCCCCGTACTGACACCGCCGCCACTGTTGGCGCCCCCGGCCCCGACAGCCACCCCATGGCCGCTTGCTCGCCCCATGGTAGGGCTGGAGCTGCTGCCGGACAAGCCGGCGAAGGTTGCCTCGCCGTCGCCCTCCCAGGCGGTGGGTCCAACCGCCACCCCAGCCGCCACCCCCGCCGCCACCGCGATGAGGTGGTCGATGCCGCCGCAGCCCGGCAGCAGGAACAGCGGCGTGGGACCTGGGGCACAAGATGAACGGGTGGGGCCAAAGGAAAAGATGTTGTTGACGCAGTTGCACTCCGGCTCCAAGTATGACATCGGTTGTAGTGCCATGCTTGCATTTGGCATCAAGTTGCGCCTCCAGCCGCGCAGCATGTGCATCAACTACGTACACGCACGTCAGCTGCGTACGAAATTGCTGCTGTACATGATGTACGCATGCGTGTATGCACGCGTTCTGCCATCATGGCCATACCCTTTAGCGCTGAGTCCTCCGGCGGCAGCTTGTCCAGGGCTGTGGGGAAGAAGTGCAGCAGGGGCTCCAGCACCCCCTGGTGCGCTAGCCGCGAGATAGCGCCGTGGGTGCGGAAGTTCTCTAGCAGGGGGGTCACCTGAGCAAGCGGGGGAACCGGAGGGCCGGGGGTGACAGGTGAGCCGACGCACCGCAGGGAGGCCAAACCCGGCAGGACGCGGTGACCGGCAATGCCACAGCGCAGCTTCAAGTGCCGTCTGCGTACATGTGCAAGTCGTCGTTACACAACGAGTGGCGTAGCTGCCCCTTGCATTTGACATACCAGCCAGGCGTGCAGCGCGTGGGGTGGCATTCAGGCCACTTCCTCCTGAAGGATCCGGCCTCCTGCTGCGCGAGTTACGCCTGCCGTACCTTTGGCGGCCGCGCCCCCTGCTCTCCCGCCAGGAAGCGGTGGAACAGCACGTCCTTGAGCGCCTCGAAGCGGAAGCACACGCCCTTGGCGATGGTCTGTGCCGTGTCGCCCGCCAGCACCAGGCCGTCCCGCGGCCAGGGGCACAGGTGGCTGCGGGGAAGAAGGAATTGTGGTGGGAGCTGGGAACAGAAGGGAAGGTGCACAGAATTCTCTCTCATCTGGCAGAGGATCTGCGTCAACGAGCACTTCACCAAGTGCGCAACCGACGAGTGTCCAATATGCAATTCGCGTTACAAAATCTGCACAACCGGGTGCGAGCAGGGTCCGTCCGTCTCGTAATACGAGGGCAGGGAGTGGAGCGTTGCTGGGCCTGATGAGCATGCGTGAAGGGAAGCCTCGGGGCTGATGGCTCTGCAGCCTAGCTCAGCGTAGGTTGAGACCCACCTGAACAGCGCGATCTGTGCGGGCGTGAGGTCCTGCACCTCGTCCACGTACACGTAGCGAAAGGGCGCGCCGCGGTAGCCGTGCCTGGCCAGCTGCGCATGCAGGTGGGCGGTCAGGTCCGCCACGTCGTACTCGCCCCGCACCTCCTTGGCGCGTTCATACAGCCTGCGAGTGGATTGGGGCGGCCATGCGACACGTGTCAGACACCATGGCGTGGCGCGCATCAGGACGGATGGCACACCGAAACGGTCGAGGATGACGGCTACTCTGGGAGCACGTGACGCGCCTGACGCCTGGATGGCAATCAACAGATGCTACAACGCAGTCCTATGGTGCAACCGGCAGGTGGGCGTCCGCTTCAGGTGGCGGGGGTGCTACACGCGGCGCCATACATCACACACGGGGAACGGGAAGGCAAGGAGCCGCCAGGCACAGCAGCAGTGGCCCGGCCTGTGTCCTAGGTACCTGTACAGCTTGTAGATGCGCTCCCTCAGCGCAGCGTCCAGTTCCTCCCCCGACCGCTGCTCCGCCCGTGCCAGGTACTGCTGGGAGCTGAGGGCGCCGCCTGGCTGCCCCACCGCCTGCAGGCTGCCCTTGATGTCCGTCTGGATCTCGCGCCATGCCAGGGCAGGGTCGCTGCGGGCCACATGCATGTCACATGTTTGTCGTCTGTGTTCCTTTGTCATCCAAGGCCCAGGTATGCCACGCACGGGTTGGCATGCGCATGGCGCCGTTCAAGTGCTGCTGCGCGCGGAATTGGAGAGAAAAATGACACGCCATGGCACAAATGGTCGGTCGCCGGGCATCAGCAGGAAATGGCCCAGCCAGAGCTCAGCCGCCTGCAAGTGCTGCACACTCACCCGATGGCCTTGGTGAGCTCCGAGCTGAAGTGGGGCCAGTAGCCGTCCGCGAAGCGGTCATAGTCCACCTCCACCAGCGGGACGTCAGCCGCAACACCAGCACCAGCAGCACCACCCGCCTCTTGGTGCCGCGCCCCCTGCTGCACCCCGTGCCCCTGCTGCCTCCCCTCCGCCTCCTCCCACTTTTCAAATGCGTCCTCCCAGACCTCCTCATCATCAACCTGAACGCCAGTCCCCGCCCCACCAGCCTTCCCGCCGCAGCCGCCGTCCAGCCCCTTCCGGCGGCGGTCCGCCACCGCCTCCCTCGCCGCCGCCGCCCGCCGCCGCTGCGCCGCCACGAAGGTCTCCTCCAGGGAGGCGTCCAACATGGCCATGCAGCGCCGCAGGTCCAGCACCAGGGGGCACCGCTCGTCCCCAACTTCGCTCAGCTTCTCCGGCAGCGCCCCAAACATGGCAGCTGCTTCCACGTCGTCCACAAGAGCCGACAGGCTGCTGCCCGCTGCGCCTCCCATGCCCACGGCCTTCTGGTCGACGGTGCTGCTTGTTGTTCCAGCATCAGGAGCAGCAGCACAGGCAGCAGCTGCTGCAGATGGGCCCTGGGCATCATTGGGTGTGGGTGGTGAGGGCGCGAGGGCGGACCGGTAGGTTGTCATGACATCCCGCAGGTAGGCGGCGGTGGAGGCGGCGAGCTTGGGGCTGAGGGTCACCAGCAGCTGCCGCGGCTTGGTGCGTGTGCCAACACTATCGTTCGTCCCATCGGGCCCCGATCCGCTGGTTTGAGCTGCAGATCCCAGGGCTGCAGGTGCGCCGCTGTCGTCCTGCTGCTGCTCCCCTGCGGCATGGTCCTGGCGTTGCCCCTCCCCGCCGTGCAGGGCGGCGAAGGCCATCTCGCGGGTTAGCACACGGTACGTGATGACGGACGTCTGGGGGCGTGGGGCGTGGGTTGATAGGGTGTGGGGACACTCATGCTTGGTACGTGGGGCGCGGGGAATGCCGCAGGCCCAGCGCTGCGGAGCTCGGCACAGCGGGCATAATGCTACCCCGCCCACATGCGCTATGCCAGGCGTTGGCAGCCCAAGTGTGTGGATGCAGCAGACGTCTGTGTGCATGAAGCAGTTCAGATGGCTGTGCATTATGGGCACCAGGGGCACGCACCAGGCACATGCACACCAAGCGCCTTGAAGGACATTCGTTCGTTGGTCACGCACCTTCCCGGTGCCGCTCCGGCCGATGAGGATGAGGGAGTTGGGGTCGTCAGCCGCGCGCTTTTGTGCGTCCGTGAGCTGAGGGTCATTGGGCGCATCAGGCAGGGCGGGGGAGCGGCAAGGGTTCGGGTGCGTGCTTGGGGGTGCGTGGGTGGTTATTCCGGGCAATTTACGCCAAGGAGTACCTCCTCGGACACACAGCGGCATCGTCCCCACGGGGCCACAGCCCAACAATGCTTGGGCAGATGCCAAGGTTGCGCGTGCTGCTGATGGCCGCCGGTCTATAGCACACGGAACTATCGTACACCAGACGGCACGGCGCGGTACAGTACCTCAAAAATGCGCGCCAGTGTCGCGCCCTGCGGCGCTGTGCACAGCAGCCGCGCGTGCAGCGAGTCCATTACGAACAGCTTGGTGTGCACCAGCTTGGCAGCTCCCTCGTCCAGGGCGGCCGAATCACCGCCACCCCCGTCGCCGTCGCCCTGCACCTCCTCTCCTTCCTGCCCTACAGCTCCACGTCCTGCCGCGGCACCGGGCGCAGCCAGGGGTGGCGCGGCGCGGGCGGCCCCGGGCGGCAGCGGCCGGGGCTCGCTGGCTGCCCGCTGAAGGTGGTGCGGCTGTGGCTGTGACTGTTGCTGCTGCTGCTGCTGGCGGCGGAGGGGAAAAGGCAAATCGAGGCCGTAGCGGTACGGCAGGGTGACATTGCCCTTGACGCCGCTGGGCACTTGGTGCCTGCAGGTTGCGCGGTGGGCCGCGATGCGGGAGCAGCGAGTGTGGAAGCAGTTGAGAAGTCTGTGCAGCATCAAGGTGCTTAGTGTAGGTTCGCAGTGCTCCTGTTTGCTCCTCAGTTAGCGTGCTCCCTCGCTTCACAGACTTAACGGAAACACAAGGGCGCCCACACCCACCTGCGCAGGGCCGCCAGGTGCTCGTCCGAGAAGCTGTCGTATTCGGCATGCAGCCGCCGCAGCCAGCCAGCCAGCGCCTTGGCACCCTGCTGCTGCCGCGCGGGCAGCACGTCCCAGAACTGGGGCAGGGGCAACAGGGCAGCCACGGAGCGACCGGAAGCGGGCCAAGTGAGGTGGCGGGCATGGGAGGCTGTTGTGTGTAATCGGCACTTACACAGGGTACCAGGCGATGTGGTCCAGGAGGCCTTCCCTTGGTGTGTTCGCCTACCTGCAGCACCTGGCTCCACCCGCCCTCCACCAGCCGCAGCTGCACAGCCCACAGCAGCAGCAGCCCGCCGCCCTCCAGCCGGTGCACGCGGATCAGGTCCCCGTACTCGTGCAGTACACCGTTGTACGGCAGGTGCTGGCGCGGCAGGGCGCCCTCCGCCAGCTGCAGCATGGCGGCCAGCACGCCCACGCGGCGGGGCGGGGGCAGCGCCAGCAGGGACGCCTGCAGCGTGTCAGTGTAGAGCACCTGGGGGAACCGGATGGGGACCGGCGGGAAGCAGTGGGTGGCGTAAATTGTTGCATGCAGTTGTACGCAAAGGCGCAAATGCCAACGTACTGGTAGTAAGGTTGCACATCAGCTATGAGCAAGGGAAGGACTTGGAAATCTGTGCCGGACTGGGAGTTGTAGGTAAGGGCCATGTGGCCGGGCGCTACAAGCTTCACGCCTACATATTAACCTTGCTAAACACAAAGTCGTGACCTGGTAGTGCGGAACTTGGTCTTGACGGAGGTGTTGGCATGTCCAGCGGCGTCTCCCGAAGGCAGGCAAACAGAATGCGTGCCGCAACTTTGGCGAACGTACCTGAGTGAACTCACCTCACGGTACTCCATATAAATAAAGCTGGGGCATGCCAAATACGTACATGGCAAAGCCGGGCTTGCAACGAAGGCTTAGGTAGCAGGTGCTTTGCTCGGTGTGGGCACGTGCGTGGGCAAACAATGGAGGCCACTGTTCGGGCCCACATGCACAAGATACGCACAAGGTTTGATGCCGAATGCCACGAGCCATGCAACAAGCACGGCCTGTCGCACCTTCCACGCCGCCTGCGCGAAGAGGCTGTTCCCCGCCCGCGCCAGGTCCGCCCGCCGCTTGTCCTCCCGGGCCACCGCCTTGAGGGCAGGGGACACCGCCGGCTGCTCCTCGGCACGCAGCAGCAGCCCACGACGCGAGGCGTCGTCCAGGAAGGCCCGCCACAGCTACGGGTCGGAAGGGGCCGCAGGGCAAGCGGTTGGAAGCGGATCTGTTGCGGGTTCCCAAAGACTTCGAATATCTACGTGTGGCATGCCCGTGCGGGCACGCCGCGATGTGAACCGTCCTTGCCGAACCCTGCCCAGGCCTGTCCCACCTTGCTGCGCTTGCCCAGTGTGTCGGCGTTCAGCACCACCACCAGCCCGTGCCGTGCGCGCGTGGCTGCCACATTGAGGCGGCGGGGGTCGTCCGTAAAGCCCACCGCCCCCCGAACGTTGGCCCGCACCGCGCTGAGCACAATGACGTCCTTCTCGCCGCCCTGGAAGCCGTCCACGGACCGCACGGCCACCGTGAGCGGCAAGGAGGCAGCTGCAGCAGATAGAGCTGGCGGCTGCTGGGTGCTCGGGGCTGAGGCAGTGCTGCCACTGCTGCTGCCGGTGGCCCTGGCAGCGGGTGCAGGGCCGAGGAGCTGGCTGGGCAGCTGGGAGGTGATGAGCTCCACCTGTGCCCTGTGGGGAGGAGGCACATGCAGTGGTGGTGGTACTTGCACGTGGCCCCTTACCATGAGGGTCATCTGTGCGGCAGGCATTGGTGGTTGCGCGAAACAGTGGTAGCATGCATGGCGCAGTGCAATGCAGTGCTGCAGCTGTGAACACCTGCGGCGTATGTGCAGTACCCTTCCTTCCACACGTACCTGTAAGGGGAGATGATGCCCACGCTCAGCCCGCGACCCGGTCGGACCAGCTCCTGACGGGCCGGGGCTCCGTCCTCCGCACAGCCCTCCCGCAGCTCCCTCCACGCCTTCTCCAGCAACCGTACGACATATACGGCAATGGCTGCCTCGTGGCGGTTGCGCCAGCTCATGCTGCCGCCGCCACCGCCGCCGCTCGCAGCCCCCTTGCTCTCCTCTCCCGTTCTGTCGTCGTACTCTTCCCGCTCTTCGTACCCGCTGCTGACGTCCAGTACGATGTACGGCCCCCACGGCAGGCCCAGCATGCGTGCCACGTCGTGGTAGGACGCTCCGAGCACGTTGGGGCCGTCAACCACCTGGGGCCAGGCAAGCTTGGTGGTCAGATGAGCCCACACGACTCCTGTCCTTGGGGATAAGGTAAAGCAGTGCGAATGCAGGACCCCACTGAAAATGCCACTGAAAATGCCAAAAATGTGGCAACCTTGCGATATGGGAAGCTGTAGCGAGCGGATACAGGTAAGCCACTTCGTCAGCGCTCTCTCACCCTTCCTTCGTAGAAGTGGTTCCGGGGCCAGGCGCTGATGGCGGGGTGCATGCGGTACTGAGTGTCCAGCAGCAGCTGCCATGCCGTACGTCCGCCGCCGTACATGCGAAAGGAACGGGAGAAGAGAGTCAAAAGGCTTCAGACCTTGACTGGGCATATCGGTGAACGCTGGGATGGAGGCCGGAACCGGCAGTGCTCAGGCATGCAGCACAACGCCGTACTTGTACGTCACCAATCCCGTCCTCACTGCTCAAAAAACAACCCACATGAACCCAAAAAAAACCCACACATTTGCCGTCACGCCGAGGCGCGCTAACTCAACACCTCACCACACCGCATACTCACCGGCTCCCAACCGCACGCCAGCAGCCTCTCGAAGGCGCTGCGGCCGTACCCGCCCTCCTGTGCCGTACGGGACAGTACGGTGGCGGGCAGCTGCCGCGGGTCGCCCACCAGCACCAGCTGCCGCAGCGCCGGCAAGCGGGCTAAGATGATGGCGGCCTCCGCCTCCGGGAGCTGCGCCGCCTCGTCTACCACCACGCATGGCACGTGTGGGCTGATGCGGGTGAGGGGCTGGGAGCCGACGGCGGAGACGGTGCAGAAAACCACGCGGGCCGAGGAGAGGAGGAAGCTGCAGGGAGGCGCACGGGGCGATGGGGGCAAGCGGGAAGGGGGCGTGTTCGCATACGCGGTAAGGAAGCTTGTGTGCGAGTTTTGCAGTAGGTCGTTTCGGTGGATTGGCGCGGCGGCGGCATGCTTGGGGTGCGAGGCCGCGCAGCATGACATTGTAATGTGAAGCGAAGGGGCAGAAGTACACACTAGGCAGCACCGGCATCAAACAGCTGTCCTGCTGACAGCTGCGCCCCGAAGCACAATTTCGTCATATGTCCACAACATCACACGCACATGCGCGTGGATTGCCGTGCCCAGGCCCCACGCGCCTGAGTACGGCGGCCATCAGCGGCGCAGTGACGATCCTGCCCGCGGAAAGCACACCGGAGCAGCGCCCCGCCAGGTCCGCCAGCCGCCGGGCAGCCGCCGCAAGCCGTTCCTTGTCGCCCTCACCACCACTTCCACCGCCGCCGTCCTCCGTGCTCCCTGCTGCCTCCGCCTCCGCCGCCGCCGCCTGCCCCACCGCCCTCGCCACCTCCCCCGCCGCCATCCCCCCCACCAGCTCCACCACCTCCCTGCCCACATCCAGCAGCTGTACAACCGCCGTACGGCCCTGAGACACGTGCACGTCGTACCCGCCCTCCATCCTGCTGCCCTCCCACTCGCCCTGTCCCACCAGGCCCGCACCACCACCACCGCTACCACCACCCGCCGGCGCACACCACGCCACGGACGGCATGCCCTCGAGCAGTACAGCCCCGGCGTCGCACACCCTGTCCACCAACGCTGCCAGCCTCTGCTTCAGGAACACCCCCAGGGACTCGGGCACATCCACCTCCTCCTCCTTGACCCTCCGAGACCCCCCAGCACCACCCTGCTGCCGCTGCTGCTGCTGCTTCTGTGCCGTGCCCTGCTCCTCCTCCTTCAGCTTTGCAGCTGCTGCAGCCTCCCTGGCCCGGGCCAGCACCTCCGCGTGCACCTGGGAAGGCCGCGACAGCAGCCCGGCCAGCTCCCGGAGGCTGCTGGTCCAGCCGGCAGGGCCGGCCAGCGCCTTGACCAGCCTACTGGCCCTGGTAGCAGCAGGGTAACAGCGGGGTGTTGCAGCGCGGTGCTGGCCGTTGGCATGGTTCAGGTTACCGTGTGGGTGACATGAAAGCAGGTATTGTGGAAACTAGACCCGGAAGTAGTCGGGAAAGTACTTGCAGGCGCATCCCCAGGTGACACCAGCGGGGGCCCGATGGACAGCACCTTCGTCAAAAGGTGGCTGCTACGAGGTCGGTGGATGGGTAGCAGGGGCGTGAGAGTACCATTACCGCTGAACAGGAGCAGCAACAAGCGAATCGGCCGCGTTGCTTGACTGAGACGCAGGTGTGGACATCGGCTCACCTGGTGTGCAGGTGCATGCTGGCGAGTGCGGGGTTGGCCGCCACCCCCAGCCGCACAGGGTTGCCCACCAGGAGGCAGTCGCCTGCGCAGCGAGCAGCACGAAGCGTTGATGTGCCTGCCTGGCTGTCACCTCCTCCGAACATGGTCATTGTCACTCGTTATGAGTACGCGCAGCAAGCAACAGCTGCACAATGCAGCAGCATCACGAAACGCCGACAGCCGTTGCGCTGTGCGAAGGCCCTTGCATAGATGCAGGTCCGCGCCAGAGGAGGTCGCGGCACACGCGCACTGCACCCACCCGGCAGCAGGGCGGGGCTCATAGGCCAGGCACCAGAGCGCCTGAGACACTCAGACTGCAGCGCCTGGGGAAACTGCTGCTGCTGCTGCTGCTGCTGCTGCTGCTGCTGCACTTGCTGTCCAGGCGGCGCAGCGTTGGCACCTGCCACCAGAGCATATGTCCTGCAGGGGGCACGAAATAAAGCAGCTGTAGCTTTGTGCAAGATTTTTGAGCATCATACACTGTGGTCCCTTTCGTTACACATCCTTTGCCTGCTGCTACACGCGTTGCCTGCTCCCATCGCGCGCTCGCCCCTCATTTCAAAATACATGGCCGCTACAAATCCGTTGCCTGCTCCCACCACGCGCGCGCCCCTGCCCTCGCACGTCACGCCTGCATGCAACGAAGCGCTAAATGGTTGCTGCACACACGCCCGTACGCACACCCACACGCACCTGCCGGCCACCTCAGCGACTGCCGCGTTGGTGGGTGCGCACACTACCAGGGCGCCGCACTGCGGCCCCAGCCCACACAGCACCGACAGCAGCGACACCGTGGTGCTGGTCTTGCCGGTGCCGGGGGGCCCCTGGACCAGCAGGATGTCAGCGCTGCCGTCCCCGACCTCAGAGCCAGTGCCTGCTGCACAGCTGCCGGCCTGGAACCCAACGCTGTCCGGATCTTGGACACGTGTGCTTTGCAGGTGTGGTCGTTGCTGTGTGGCAAAGGGCATCGCGGCGCGCAGCACAGCCTGCATCTGGGAGGGGTTTAGCCGCTGGACGTGCTGGCAGTAGCTGCTCACAGCCGCCTCTAGCTCGTCATACTGCCTGCCGTACCGCTTGCCGGCACTGTCGTACTGGTTCGCACTCGAACCACCCATGGCCCCCACGCCGCCTTCCACGCCGCCGGCTGCCAGTCTAGGCTTGCATAGCAAGAGCTCCAAGAGCGGGGGACAGCTGGCGCCGCTGCTGCTGCTCCCGCTGACTGCTTCGGTGGTAGCCATTATTGGAGTTGACAGGAGGTCCAAGGATGGTGGCAGCGCGCCGCTGTCGATCGTGCTGCTGACCGCAGTGCTGCTCCCGCTGGTAGCTGCCAGGGAGCCCAGTGCGTCCCACACACGCAGGGCTGTGGCCACGTTGCCCACACATACGGCGTGCCACGTGGCTTGGGCACCCGGGCGGTGGCCGGAGCCCTCCCCTGCGCAGAGCGGGGGCCAAGACACACACGTGAAGTGGAGCGACCATGTGCATTGCGCCAGAGCGATACGGTATGTGCGAGTCTCCCTGGCCGCATGTGCACGCAGCGTTCCTGGGGGGCTCACGGCTGAGCGCTGCAACAGCATCTGCCGTGCCCTCACGTGAGTCCTATCGCGCTCTAGTGCTCCTATACCTGCTGGCAGTGTGGCTTGCAAGCAGTGGAAAGCATATTCAAGGGGCAACGGACAGCACCCATGCAAAGCAAGGAACAGGATGACCACGCACCGTCACACCTGTCCGCATCCCCACCACCAGCGTGCAGCATGCACAGACCATGTCACACGGAGTGCTGGTCGAATACGCACACGCACCTGCCAGCAGCTGGTCCAGGGGGCTGTCTGGAGGTACCATGGCCCGGGCGCTGAAGCTGCCCCGCCCGTCCTCCTCGCCTCCCCCCTCCTCCTCGCTATCGCCGCGCGGGCCGGATCGCACCAGGCCCAGGGCATACACCACGCCGTGCTGAGCAAGGGAGTCCACGTCACGACCCTGCGGGCCCGGTGCATGAGTGCATGAAGGCGGGAGGGAGACGAGGGGAGGGGATGCATGTGCGTGTGACAAAGTCGGGAGACGCCGCTGGACATGTCAACACCTCCGTCAAGACCAAGTTCCGCACTACCACATCACGGCTTTGTGTTGAGCAGGGTTAATGTGTGACAAAGTCGCACCAGTGACTGGCAGCGCAGGGAATTGCGTACACAACGTACGCTGGCGCGGCGCGCTCGCCAGCAGCATATGTATGACCACTGGCCTCCGTTGACGCACGTGCTGCGCCCGCGGTCCCGGTGCGCGTCCAAGGCCCAGCGACCCAGTACCAGTGCGGCATGCGCGCTGAGCCGCCAACCAGGTGACGTGCCACAGTGCTGGCCGCTGCACCACGACCACCACGCCCAGCACGTGTCCTTACCGGCACCGGCCCTGCCCAAGCAACAAGCCCCGCCCAGACCACCCACCCTGAACCGCCTCACCCCAACCCACCCCTCACCCCAACCCACCCCTCACCCCAACCCACCCCTCACCCTGCTGTTTGTGAGCAGCACTACGTCCGTGGGCTTCAGCGGCGGCTCCTGAGGCTGCCTCTGCCCCTCGCCCCCGCCGCCCGCTCCTCCTCCTGCACCCTCGCCAGCCGGGGCACTCCCCCATCCGCCCTCGCGGCCCCGCAGCGTGAAATCCACCGAACACCACGCACTGCGCAGCAGCAGCTGCTGGTGCAGCTCCCCACTGACAACTCCTTCCACACCCACACCACCACTGCCGCTGCCTGCTGCCACGCCGCTTCCGCCTCCGCCTCCGCCGGCCCGGCCATCGCTGCGGCTGAGGTGTGGCAGTCCGTCTAGGGGCAGCCAGGGCAGGGAGGCCAGGCGCTGCAGCTCCTGCGCCAGGCCGGCGCGCACCTCCTCGGGCACGAATGGGCGCAGCGCGGAGCACCAGGAGGCGGCGTCGGGGAAGGCCTCGGGCAGGGGAGGCACCTGCGGGTGGTGATGGATGGAGTATGGGCCATGGGCTTTGGGTTACAATGCAAAGGCAGGGCCGCACAAACACGTGCTTCGCCACGCGAGTCGCTTGCAGCAGGACAAGTGGGTCACCAGCGGGGCGTGCGTTGCGGGCTGGACTGGCTGTAGGGAGTTAAGTGCACAATAACGGGGCTGGAGGGAGCATGCCAGCTCGGGCAGGCAGGAGGGGTTCGCAGGAAGCGCATGCAGAGGCGAGGTCGTCTGAGATGCTGCAAACACGGCTACGCAGGAGACCACCGACCCACCTTGTGCAGGCGGTCATCCAGGATGTCTTGGATGTCCCAGGAGAGCATCCGCGACTCGAGGCTCCCGGGCAGAGACGCGGAGCCTCCTGGACCCCCGCCGTCCCTTCCGTTGCCCTGCTGGTGCCGCACCGTGCTAGCGCCGCCGCCCGCTGCAGCAGCTCTGAGCACCGAGGCATACCTGCCTCCTCCTGTGTCGAACAGTGACATGATCTCAAGCGGCACGTATCCGAGCAGACATGGGTACCTGCTTGAGCTTAAGCTTAGGCCTGTCTCTGTGCTCAAGGGGCCCGAGCGCTAAGAAATGGTGACCTTGCTTGTGAAAGGGTGCCGGCGGTGTGCCGCGCAGCAGGTCAGCAGGTATCGGGATGGACGCGGTCACAACAGAAGTTTCATATATACGCTAACATGCAGGACCTTGTGTGCAGGAGTTGAAAAGCAGCAGTTTAGGCGCGACCTGCCCTCGTGTTTGAGATCTGCGGATCACGGTCACGGGCAACGTCACGGGTGTGAGCTGGTGTGGGCGCGACGCAGAAGCTGCAGGCAACGTGCGCAGCCAACGCTGCGATGCGGTGATTGTACAAATATAAGCACATGATTATGCAAACATAAGCACATGATTTGCCCTTTACACGGCATGCAGGGCTCGTTGGACAACTAAGACCCAGCCGAAGAAGAGCAGCAACGTTCAGCCAGCACCGAATTCTTGCCTTCTATACCACATACAGTAAACGCAAGTTCGCAGACAGAGCAGTTGCGCATCAGACCGGCAGGCAGTGCCACTCAGCACTCGCTGACACCGATCCCCCTCACACCTTGTCAGGGACTTCTTTCCTCCATCCTCCGTTTCCAATCCTCCGTTACCAAGGCGCTTCCCTCAAGGCGTACCAGGCCTGGCCCTTCCGCCATGCTCCCAATGCCTCAACACCACAGGCCTTCCCCGCAGCCACATGCAGCATCCTAGCAGGAACACGGCAGTGGACGGCTTCGGCACACCAACTAGCAGTAACTGGCATTCCGCACGAACACGTACCAGATAGTCCAAGTGCACATTTCTACTGCCCGTCCGTCACCGACGCAGCCGGCCGCCGCTTGGACCCCGCCCCCGCAGAACCCCCGCCCTTGGCCCCCTGCCCGCCCCCCTTGCCCCCACCACCGCCCGCTGCCAGCACCCCCGCCGCCCCCGGAGCCAGCCGCACCGCATCCGCCCATGCGAAGAAGTCGCACTGCCGGCCCCGCTCCGTGATGGTCCACCGCCCGCAGCTGTAGAACTGCCTGCGTGGCAGAGTAATGATCAAGCGAGTAAGGAGGCTGTCGCTACCAAAGCCAGTATGCGCGTGTGGGTCCAGCAAGGAGCTTGGGCTCAACCACGCCATTCCATGCGCCTGCACCTCTGCAGTAGCCGTTTGCCATCCGCCCACCACGCAAGTTGTCACCCCCTGCGCCTAGTGTGCCATAGCTCAGCAGCCCCACCGGATCCACCAGGACCCGAGCCTGTGCTGATTCTACTGCCAAGCAGACTCAGCACACGTCCCTTCTGGTCCTGGTGGATCCTCGCTCCCGCCGTCACGTCGCCCGACTCCAGGTGCGCTACGCGGCAGCCTTGGCTTGCGCACCGATTCCTCCTTCCCCAATGCCCAAACCGCCACGTGCCTCCCCAGCGCTTCCTGCCCACCTGCCCAGGTTGACCCCAGGCTTCTTGGTGGTCCTGAAGTGCGCCGCCACACCGCAGCGGCAGCGGCCCAGCCACCGCCCAGTGCTGTCGTACAGTTGTACGGCAGGCGACGCACCCGCCTCCACCGACGCCGCCATCACCACCATTGCGCCGCCCTTCACGCCGTCACCGCCGCACCCCGACCCCGCCTGCCCCTCGCCAGGCTCCTCCTGAGACGCCGTACCCGCCGTATCCGCCCCCGGTGCTGCAGCGAGTGCCAGCACGGCCTGCCGCAACCGCCCACCGCCGGTCCCTCCTTGTCCACGTCCCGCCGTCCCCTCTCCTCCGGCCCCAGCTCCATGCCCTCCTGACACAGGGGTGCTGGGCAGGCCCGTGTCCCCAACCACCCCACACAACCCAGCGTCCACCTCACCTCCCTGCTGACTCCCACCCTCAAGCCCCTCCACACCCGCTTCGGTGTCAAACTTGCCGTCCCAGTTTAGCGCCTGTGAGCCTAGCTGCTGATGTTGCTGGCCCGCTGGTTGCTGCTGTTGCTGGCTGGCTGGTTGCTGCTGCTGTTGCTGTTGCTGCTGCTGCTGCTGCTGCTCCTTGAACTGGTCCGTGACGGTCAGCACGCAGCCGTCCCTCACCAGCCGTGCGGCCAGGGCGGCGGTGTTGCGGGCGTCGTCCAGGCCGCTGTGCGCGCGGCCCTGCCACCGCAGGCCTGCAGGGGAGATGCGGGACGCGCAAGCGTGTTTCAAGGGCGCGAGCACGTGCAGCTGATGCTGACGGCGAGGCTTTTATTCAGGCCTACTCAAAGTGCCATTGATGCTGAGCACAGAACCCGATACGATTATGTTTGGTGGAGTTTTTGGCGAGCTATTCTTGGCCGCGCAGCTCATGCCGGAGCTACTTAGGCGCAGCTGTCCGTCCTCCAGGTGAAAAAGGGGCACAGGAAGAGGGCAACAAGACAACAGAGCCTCAGGGCGGCGACCCACTCACCCAGCGCTTCGACGCACTTCTTCAGGTTGGCTGTGCGGCGGTACCTCCGCGTGTACACCGCCTTGAGGTTGCACCAGCGCCGGAGGTAGGGTGGCCGGGGCAGGCGCCGCCACTCGCACTCCGTCTCCAAACACACCTGCGCCAGGACGGGCGGGTGGGGCAGCCACTTTCTTCGCAGTAGATATCCAAGCGCACTGCGTGTGTCGCAATGAACGCCCGATCAGAAAAAGGGATGCCGGGGTTTGTGACACATGGGCTTGCGCTCGGCCCCAAACCAAGGTGTGTTGCACCCGTGTGTCCATGTACCACCGGTACCCCAACCCACTTCACCTCACCTTGAGGTCCCAGTCCGTCCACGTGCAGGGCAGCAGCGACACGCCCTCCCGCAGCGCGCCCTTGTCCTGCAGCCACGTGTCCAGGGAGGACAGCACCTCGTGCAGCAGCGGGGCGGTGTCCACCTGTGCGGGAGCACGCGGTATGGGGGAGGAGGAACACAGGCATGGAAGGGCATGGAAGCGGTGGGCTTACAATGGCATACAGGACTGATACTACGGTACGCATGGGGAACGGGGAATGGACAACGACAAGCGAGGAGGTATTGACAGGTGCCACAGGACTGCAGGTTGAAGGTTGCGCTGCCGGCATTTGCTGGTTCCAGTGTCATGCCCCCCTGTCGTACACCGGTACAACTCCCAGATTATCTCGCGTTCTACGCGTAACCCTCCCAAGGCACGTGCCACGGTCGCGCGCACCTGCTGCTGCGTGATGCCTGTGAGCTCCACGCAGAAGGGGTCGAGGCGGGGGTGCTCCGTTGGGCGCACGAAGGACTGCCACTCGCCCCGCTGCGCCAGGCTGTGCGCGTCCAGCAGGCAACAGCTGACCTCGATGATCTCCACCGGGAACAAGTCGCGGCGCTATGGACGCGAGGGGGCAGTTTGTTGTCAGGAAATTGAAGTTGGATCAAACATAAGGGGTTCCCTGGCGGCGTGTGAAACTGTTACGAGGGACGCGGTGCGGCTACATCACAAGTGCGGTCCAGTGTTGGAGGACCGGGTTGGGGTGCTGCCGCAGGCGGACGTTAAAACGGTCGCCTCACGTGACATACAAGCAGACTCGGCGGCGTGTGGGGCCTCTTGCGTTGCATCAGCCAAATCAAGGCGCTGTCGGTCGACGTGGTGCAACGCCGTTCGGCAGCGGCCCCGTGCAAATGAGGAACAGCTCCCCGGACCCTTGTCCGTGGTGGTCCCCCCACCTTGGTGCACGTGGCCTCCAGGTCCAGGATGAGAAACACGTCGTGCACCTGTGGGGGCGGAGCGGTACGAGGGCGGAGGGAGCCCAGGTGTCACCCAGCAGTCGGTGCGCCCAGCACTGGACTGCCTTCACCACACGGCCGTCAGCATGCCAGCATGGGTAGCACAACAGCAGTCCCCTGCAGCGCCAGCCAATTGTGTGCTGTGGGCCTGGCATATGCCAGGTGTAAGACAACCAGCTGCCCACTGCCCACCTGCTTGGAGAAGGCCCTGGCTCCAGGCTTGCGGAACGGCGGTGCCAGCTTGGGCCGCTTTGCGGGGGGTTCCGCAGCCTCCGCCTCCACGCCGCCTGCGGTGTCCAACCCCTGGTCTCCCTGCTGCTGTTGGTGTGGTTGATGCTGCTGTATTGATTCATGTGCTGTGTCGTTGGCCTGCTGCAGCAGCTGTTGCTCAGGCTGCTGCGCGAGTTGGGGGCAGGCAGGGGAGGCCCCGGCCAGGCTCGCGGGCCCAGGTGGTTCCTCACTGTGCGCGTGTCCCCCTCCGCGCCCAAGATGACCAGCTCCGCCTATTCGCCTATCTAGCGCGACGTTATGGGCGGCATTTTCGCCACGGCAAGGCTGGGCACTAGGGCTCCTTGTTATGTCCACGTTGTCGACTCCGGCAGGCTTGACCGGTGTTGCAGCGGTTGCAGATGAACATTTGTTAAGTTGCGAGCTCTTCCGCGGCGTCGGCGTCGTTTGGGTCGTCGCTTTCGGCTTCGCCGCTGAGGCCTTTGCCGCCTGCCTGCCGCTTGCCTTCACCGGCTGCTGTGGCTGGACCTTGCGCGACATAAGAATTTCAAATGCATTCTTCAGCGGCTGCGGGCTCGCGCCCTGAGACATCTTGCGCAGTAGCGCCTGTTCACATGGACGCTGCCATATGCCAACAACGCTCACGACTCATGCAAAGGTGATGTCCGGATTATGCTCATGTAACTGCGAGCCTACAGCATTACAGAGTCTTGTGGTCCCTGCTGTGATGGACACACCACGAATGTGTGTGCCCGTACTTGGGCACACCTCCTCTCACCGCACCTTACCCCTCAAACGACCGGTCCGGAGAGCACTCAACCAGCCACGAAGGCTACCGTACTGCTATGCACGATTGGTGACACCGAGTTGGTGACAGTCACCAATCTGGTAGCAGGGCGTAGTCTGCACAAGCTGTCAGGTGCCGCCAGGGCACTGCTCCGTGCAACAACCACCATCTGACACGTTTGCTTAGGGTACCTGGGACACGTTGGCACACGAGTGCTTGGCCATGGGGCATTCTGCAGCGATTTTGGGGTGCCAACGCCATCACCATTTCGTGCCACCAATTTATATCAAGGCCTTGTTTGGCCCGTCACCAACCCGAAATGACCAATCGTGCGTGCTGATACGGTACATTTGAACTCTCCACGTGTTAACCACCAGACGAATACGTCGCAGCCAAGCCGCACAGAAGCCGATTGTGCCTTCACTCCTCCTTCCCCGACTTGTCGCCTTTGGAGCCCTGCTGCTGGCTGCTGCCGTTGCTGCTGTAGCTGCTACCCTCACTCCTCCCTATCCTGCTGCTCCGAGCGCTGGCCGTCTGGCCGCTCTTCAGCGCCTCCGCCACCTTCTCCTCCACGTATGCACTAAGGGCGGCAGTCATGGCGGACAGCAGGCGGGCCTGCGGGGCAGCAGCGAACAGCAGGGGCGCACGGGCACAGTGTAACAGCCGCATGCTAAACTGCGCCGAGGCCCCATGCACATCGCAAGGCCCCCTGCCAGGGCACATCTGTGCCAGTGGCCCGGTCTTGTCGCAGCCATCCCTGTTGGCGCAGGCTGGCGCTGTCAACCACGTGCCGTGCCCTGCTGCCCGAACAACACCGTCACCCGCCGCCGCCTGCACTTGCACTCAGTGGCGGTCACAGGGCATGCTGGTTATTGCGCAACTTCACAGGCCTTTCACATGCCCTGGCAGCCCGCTCACCTCGTCCCAGCTGGCCCCATCCTTGTCGCACGCCCGCTGCCCCCAACAGCCCCTTACCCCTGCCTGCACAGAACGATAGAGGATTACACCCTTGGCCCATTCCACCACCATCGGCCCTACACCCTATCCACATCACGCCACGTGGCGCCCGGCACCACACCGCGCCAGCACGCCCCACGCGCCCAGCGCCAGCCTCGCTGCCCCCATATCCCTACCTCGGGCGTGTCCTGCCGCCGCTCCACCTTCCCCACCCGCTGCCGCAGCTCCCCTACGGTGCGGTCCAGCGCACCCGCCCGCCCCTCCAGCGCCCCCACACGCCCGCCCTGCTCCTCCAGGCACACCGCTAGGCCGTCAAGCCGCGAGCCAAGCTGCTCTAGCTGGTCCTGCGGGTAGTACAGGGCGTGAGGCCGTGCACAGGTGTGTCATGTAGGCCGAGCGTGGGTTAGCAATCTTCTTGACACCGCAGATCGCAAGGGGGGCCCGGTTCAGCTTCTGGGGCTGGAAAGCGAGTGTTCGGTGCTTCAGCAATTGGCGCAGTGCGTGGTGGTGACAGGCTGGTGGGAGTAACGCCGGCCAAGGAATGCCCACCTAGTCTTCTCTGGCCTTCTGCAGCTATACACGCAGTGGTGCAAAAAGGGGTCACCGGCAGTGTGCGGTGATCCCCGGGTGAGCAACTGAGCATCTCACTAGCTGGCACTGACCCGCCTGGCGTGAGCGAGTTGTGGTGTACCGTGTGTATGTTGGGTATAGGGGGGGTCCGGGTGTTTTGCCGCCATTCATTGCGCTGGCGTTTCGGGTCTGTGACGCCTTGTCAAAAGAACAGGGGCGAATGCGTGCCGATGTGGCCGACCGACCCGTGGGTCTCTAGCAGAACAAGTGCCTTCACCTGCACTGCGCCGTCGTCCACTGCTGCCTCCTGCAGGCCTCGCGCTAGATCCACGGCAGAGTTCTCCTCCTCCCGGAATGGCCGAAGGTCCTGCGTCGCGGTCGCAAGACGCATGATGGAGACTGCGGCCCAAAGCCACACCATGTCCTCAACACAACCACAACAGCGCCAAAAGGAACAGGACAAATGACAATGGCGCTAGGATGCGCAGACGCCATTCCTTGTAGACGTCGGCACGTATGGCCGCTGGCTTTGCGATTTAGCACCTGGTCGCTCTCTGGATTCTCGTCGTCCTCGTCGTCAAACCCAGCGCGAGATGCTAGCCACGCCGCGAACGGTAGCTTGGTGCGATCGACAAGCCTGGGGTCTAGCGGACTGGGGTCCCCGGAATGCATTGTGTCGAACTCCGCCTGGTTGTAAACGCTCTCGCAGGAAACATGTCATTTGGTTGGAACGTGTATACAACGATGATCCTACGCAGCAGCGTAGTGGTGGCACGTGCAGCCTCATCTTCTTCGCATGCCCCGCTGACGCCCTTTGCATGCAACGCATGGGCTCCAACAGCAATGCATGCAGCTCTCCGCGCTTGCCACACCGGCAAGAGTGTCACAACGCCAGAGGGTCACCAAGTACGACACGTGCTGTTCCACGCCCGTCATATCAAGCGTGCTTGTGGACTCCCTGGATACGCAGCTCTGTATGGCGCACCCCTCTCCAACAATCCCTTAAGACCAGGGCAGACCCCTTAAGACACTACATGCCTGTTACATCTATCACCAGGCTCCATGTGCTTTGTGGGCAGCCCCATACCAGCACTACCACCGTTCCCTCTCAGAGTTATGAGGCCATGTACGACGACGATGGCTGACGGACAGAGGCACGCTCAGCTTGCTTAATGCCCGGCCCCTGCAGCCCCTGCAAAAGGCGCAGGGTACGTACAGGTCCATGCTAATAAGTGCCTTGTCGTCCTGGGCAATTGCTCTGGTGCGGTTCCGTTATCACACTAATGTGCTGGCAAGCAACGTCGGGCACAACGTAACAACAGCAACATTATATCCATCAGTCAGCAAACCAACAGTCGCGCCCTGTCGCGGATGCAACGGCTGTGAGTGCAGCCCTGGGACGTGCCTTCCTCCCCTGCTTTCCACACACCCAGCATGAACCTGCCTGCAGAATGGGTGCAAGCTGGGCCCTGTGACAAGGGGATTACCCTCTGCTAGCCACCATACCGCCGTGTCTTGGCGCCCCAGCGCAGAGGCAATGCGGCACTTCAAGGGGGATCCGTAATCACTGAGCAACCGGGCTTGATGCCCACACGTGCCCACCAGACCGACGTACCATCAACCCCAGGGTGGAAACAGGAAGCTCCTTTGCAGCCCGTAGAACTGTAAGTGGTATGGCGATGGACAACCGATACCGAAGCACCTTGCATCAGGCGCGTGCCAGCCAACCGCTAGAACTGAAAGCCGTGTGCCAGCCAACCACTGAGACTGACAACCGTGTGCCAGGCACGCAGCAGCCACTTATGCACTAGGTGAACCTCGGGCACCTCCGGGACGATCCCCTTACAGGACAGCGAACCTCAACGCAACACCAACTGCAACCCATCTCCTCGGCAGCTGCAGTGTATGCCACGCCCCGTGCCTTTCCCCAGCACCAGCACCAGCACCAGCCCCGCCCTCAGCCGTTGGACTGCTTCTGCCCCAGCTCCCCGCACTCCTTCTTGTGGCGTGGGAAGTCCTTCTTCTGGCACTCCTTGTCGCAGTACCACACGGACTTGCACCTGGAGGGAGAGGAAGCACGTCCAAGTTGGGCACAGGCGCAGGTCGTCACCCTTTGCCTTGTCTGCAGGTACCCTTGACTACCCAACCCCTTGCCGCCCACACCAGTGCCATCCCACAAGAGCCACTGCGCACATGGGTGCCCTGCGCTCGCCACTCCACCGTCTGCCGTCTGCGTGCCCCTTACAACACGTCGCATGTCACGCTGTTCCGGCTGCACGCCCCAGCCAACAGCCTTCCCTCCCACCACCATCCACCCGGTGCACTCGCCAACACGGCCGGCGTCCTACCATCCGCATTCTCCTGGCATACCGTAAACTTCTTCTCCACTGCAGCCCCAGCCAGGTAGTAAGGCGCCTCAAACATTGGTATGCTGTAGAGCTGTTTGGATATGCTAACAGCACGCACTGACGCGCCCGCAAGTGTTCGACATGAACGTTTCGGTCTCCTGCTACAACCCAGCCCTGTCACACCAAGTGAGTTAAATGATGGGGAAAGGAGCGAGTAACACAGGGCTGGTCGGGAACACGAGATTGTCCACCTCTCTCGCTGTGCCGGCAGGCGCCATGAGCTTTAAGTCCCGCACATGAAGTACCCTTCACACCGCGCCCTCCCCGCACCTGGAGCACTTCTTGAGGCTGCAGGCGATGGCGTTGGTCTTGCCGCACGTCTTGCAGGCCTCGTGGTCCTTGCCCAGGATCTAGGCATGGGGCACACGCACACGAAAATCAGCTAGTGGGACACCCAACCCGGGGTAGGTCACCTTGTGGGAAAATGACATGCGGGCTATGTACAGCAAGGATGTTGCCGTCGGAGAGGTACAAGCAGCAGCAGATGTGCACTCGCGCGCAAAGTGTGCGCATTGTTCACAGATGCACCCGTGGACGCGGACCCAGCCTGGGACTACGGACCCGGGCCATCGCAGTGCGTCAATAGGCTACCTGTACCAGACGCACAGTCATACCCACACTTGGCGGCAAGCTCACGGTCCGCAGCATTCTCTGCTAGCCAGCCTCCCTTCCCCGCCCGCCCCCCGTACCTTGTCTGCCGCCCGCACTCCTGCTGGTCCCCAGTAAATTGCGCCCGGCATCGCTCCAGGTATTGCACCTGGCATTGCACCGGGCAGCACCCCGGGCGGAGGGCCCCCCGCAAACATGTCGTAGCCCATACCTGCCGGGTGCAGAAACATGGTACGCCTATCCTTCTCAGGGTCGTGTGGCAATGTGTAGGGGCAAGTCGCAGGTATTCAGCGAGGGGGCCAACACTAACCGCTGCTCCCGGTCGGGACATGACGGCGTGTTGCAGCGCCACGGCACCTAACCCTGGGCACGTGCTTGGGCATGGGCCTGCGGGCACGCGCTTGCAAGCCCTGCCTCGGCGCCAAGCTGCTCTGTGCCGTAACACACCCGGTGCTACAGGTTCACTCCTGCGAACACACACGTTAAGCCACGTGCGCACACCACAGCGACACTTTCGGGCACAACGCAGTGTAAGTGTGCAGCAGCATGCATCAAGCGTAACATGCTGGTAACGCTGGTACGCACAGATGCTTACGCTGCGCGTCGCGCCTCAGCGCCACCTCCCTCGCGTTGCGTGTTTACCAGCACAGCACCATGCAGTGTGCGACACGCTCATACACACACGCACGCTAATACACACACAGGCGCCACTCACGCTGCGCGTCGCGCCTCAGCGCCACCTCCCTCGCGTTGCGTGTCTTGAAGAACAGCAGTGTGTCCACCAGCTCACGAACGGGGATCAGGGGCCTGCCGTTGCGCATGCATACGGTGTGGTAGTCCTCTCAGGCGAGAGCCCTTAACGCAGGATGGTGGTGAACGACTAACCCCCAATTATGACAGCACGCCTACTAGGTTCCGCTCGAAACGTCACGGCTTTGTTTTAGACGGGGTAGCCTACTAGGCAAGGGCGGGGAACAGGAGCCTGGAAATGCCTGACGCCGGCATGCGTGTTTGTGTCCTGACACACATCGGCCGTGGACACACAGCAACAAGCACGCCCCTGACGGCACGCATGACGTTCACTAGCAGCTCTGCCTGCTGTGGATAGGGCGCCCCCGCACGGAGCACATGGGCAGTGAGGCCAATCCAAGGTGCGGCAATCACCACCCACCCACATACCCACCGGCCCCCATTTCATCCACCCACTCACTTATACTCGTACTGCAGGCGCTCCGTGGCGCCCGTACGCTGGTCGATCGTGGTGGGCGGCTCGCCGCGCAGTATGACACAGGGTCCGCGGATCTCGTCCCATTCCTTGCCGTACTGCGCACCGTCCAGGCCGTAGCACTTGAACGCCTGAAGGCGCCGTTGGGCGGCGTGTTGAGAAGTTTTAAGGAAAGGGCTTGAGTTGCTCCGCCGGCGGCGGAGGGCTAACGCATGCGGAAACAGGGCACAGAACACCGAGATAGGCTCGTGTTGCAGGTTGCATCCTCTGCACTTTCAATGTCGTGCGCACGCGGAGGACAGAGGTACGTTAAAGAAACCTGTGACGCGGGATCAGGGAGCGCCTGGCCAACGTCGCATGAAGGGATGGCAAGCCGTTGCCCGCACCTTGGTGGCGGCCACATTGACAGGCGACCGGCGGTCCGCTGCGTCAAAGTAGATGAACAGGTCCTTGTACGCGCAGTCCTTGCTGCACGCATGGACGAGGCGTACGGCACACGAGTGCGCGGTAGGCATCGTAGTACAGCGCAAGCTGTCTGGTAAGGTTGCGGGCCCACCTCAAAACACTCCCACAACGCATGGCCCAACCCAGGCACCACCATCTTTCCAATATCGATGGCAGCACACGCTGATCAATGGATAATTTCGCTAGAAGCCGGATCTGTTTGCTGCTCCCTGTCGCAGCCACCCTTTTACATGACAGCACAGGACACCGTGTGAGACGCTGCGCTCCGTTGCGTTGCCGTGGTACCAAGGCCGTTGGTACGTACCGTACCCACCTGTACCCGAACAGGCCGCGTGGGTCGGCCCATCCGCGTCGCCGTAGGTACGCCTGCAGCGCATGAAACGAGGGGTGTGAGAGGCGTACCGGCCTGCTGATGTGCGGTGCGTTTCCGTACCCACGTGGGAAATCCTGACCTGCCTGGGTAGCTGCGGTCGGCAACCATGCGGACTTCCATAGGCCCCCTCACCCCTCCCCATATCTAGGCGTTCGCCTATGGACACAAGTATACACTCCACATATGCGGCAGGCTGCTAGCAGGCAGCTCATAGCCATGCGCTGTGTAGGGCACATGCACATGTGGCCTGAGGCATGGGGCTGCACAGCTTCCCCTTGCTCTCCACGCCCTGACTACCAATCTGCTCAGCTCAAGGGTCCTTCCCCCCACACTGCAGTCACTGTGTACCCGTAGCACGGGGTCCACGCATCATGTGGGCCGTTGACTGTGTTGGGCAAAGTGGCTGCCCGACGAACCTTCTCCTGTGCTTCACTGTCCCCGGGCGGGAGGGTTGTCTCCGATATGGCAGCGGTCAGCGCCGCTTCGCTCCATGGATCTTCGCCTTCCGGAACGGGGCGCAGCTCCAAGAAACGGTACGCCGGCGAAGGGGCAGCAGTGGACGACATGACTGCGGAGCTGAAAAGCTCCCAGTGACAGCACGATGCACAAGACGCTATTCCAAGACGTTGTTAACTCGATTATTTGTTTGATCGAACGTGTCGAAGCCTCGAACAAGAGCTTGCGGCTGTCCTAGTGTTGCCGACGCGGCACGGTTCGCGAGCAAGGTTTGCAACCTTTCCGTTTTCCAAGCTGGCACAGTAGGGGTTGCTAACGCACAGTGCTTTACTGTAGCGCCGTGATTATTCCGACGAGTGAACAACCTACATCAGGTCTCGGAGCGTGCGCACGGGACAGACAACTCCGCGCATTTGACTACCCCTTGATCTGTGTTTGTTTCCCCGCCCGCGCAACGCGTCACAGTACCCTTCCCCGCCCTCGGGCCCCCTGCTGCTTCCCTCTCTGATGTGCCCAATGGATTCTGGTGCAACGCCCTACTGGTGAGCTGCCGCTGGCTGAGGTGAAGGGCCCAGTCCAAGGCATGGAAGACCAGGGGAGCCCTAAGCGCTGAGGAGACACTGGACCGTTGGGCAGCACATACACATGCAAATGCACCCATATTCTGCAGTTGCAGCTGGCTGGCTGTTGGCTGCAACGTGCGGCCTGTTCCGATATCGCACGCCAGGTACTGTCGCGCAAGTTACGTGGGCTGCCTGGCTAGCTGGGATCGTTCAGCTTGGCTGCAACCCATGGTGGTGCAGGGTAGCAATCTAGCTGGCATGATCCGTAAACACGCGCATGATACGAGCACGTGAACTACAATATCGCCCCTGCCCCGCCAATTCGCATGCGCACACGTGGGTTTACGGCATGCATGTTGCACCCAGGCCTCCACTGCACCCCACGGTACGTCATGGCCAGGCTGACGTTGTAAACGTGTACCGCTCCGTCCCGTGCAGTGCAAGAAGCATTAAGGTTCGATATGCATTACGGCCCATTTGCTCCTAACGCGAGGCCAGATGCTTCGAACCAGGCTTCGAACTTGGCCGTCCCATCACAACTCCTCAAAACCTGCTCACACGACCCTCTCAGGGTTGGACTAAACAAGAGCACATTACGATATGAACGCAAAAACCACACCAAGAGACGCTGCCACATGTGCATGCGTGGTCTCCCAACCCTCAACCTCCTCCTTCCCTCCACACCAGCGGGAGGGAAACGCCGAATAGCCACCAATGGGGGCAGCTGCTGAAGTACCCTGAAAGCCAAACGAGAAAATGGAGCCCTGGTGTCGAAGAAGATGAAGAAGACGCGTGTCGCCGTGCTGCATATTACATGTTCCCCAGGCCATGTTGGCTGGAGAAGCGCTGGCAATGTACATCTGCGTCAGCTGATCACCAAACGGAGTGGTGTCGTCCCAACTCAAACGTCGTCATAAAGAATGCAAATAGAATGCATGCATGTATCCAATACCGTTGGTCCGAGACGTTGTCTGTAAAACTAAGAAACCCCAACGAAGAGCTGCATCCTGTGCGCCAAGTGTTGCTGCCTCCACACTCCGCTGGTGTCAGACACGCAGCTCGAACACCAGCCCGTGCTCCACACTCCTCTTGCCCGCATCCGGTAGCCGCACCAGAGCGCTAACTGCATCGCCTTCTTCGCCGCCCGAAACAGCCCCCGCGCCCCAAGAGCCTGTCAGCTGTATTTGCTTCCGATACTGAGACGCGCATGTCACTGCTGCTCCGCATCGCCGTCCGCGGCGTCTGCGGCTGGGGCCTTCGACTTGTTCTTCATGTACTCCTCGAGGTCCTTGTCGAGGTGGGTCTTGCCGTGAACCGGGTCCTTGAGCATGTAGGCGTCCAGCTCGGCATCCAGCTCCGCCTGCGACTTGGGCTTTCCGCCGCTGCCGCGACCGCCTCGCCCGCCACGGCCCCCACGGCCACCTCGGCCCGGAGGCCCACGCCCACGGCCGGCCGGGCCCCGGCCACCCCTCCCCTGCCCCTGAGCTTTCTGCACTCCACCGCGGACCCCATTGCCGGGTGCCCCGCGACCACGACCGCCTGCGCCTCCGCCACCACCGCGAGCACCACCGTTGCTAATGCGACCGCCGCGGCCCTGCGGGCCGCGGCCGCTGCCTCGGCCACCGCCGCGAGCCATGCCTAGATCGTTGACCGTGTAGGAAGTGAAGGACAGGGCAGACTCGGTGAAGGTGTTACAGCAAGACTTGCTGGTGAGTATTCAATAGCTTTTTGGGGAAAAGAGTAGGTCACGCCATAAATTCTCCATCCCAAATGCCTGCGTACGGCGCAAATGGCCAGGCACTTGAAATGCAACCTTGACAACCAGCCATCCATGTGAATGGGTATGATAATTTCCATGGCTGGAGTCAGGCCTCTGCTCGCAGAGGAAGCACTGCATGGTTCATGCGCCAAGCCCTCACTGCGCACTCTCCCGCGTGAGCCCACATGCTGCATTTCATAAACGTTGACACGAATCTTGTAAGCAGTTCCTGGTCCTCGCATTCCAGCTCGGCGGGCAGAGCGTGTCTTGGCACACAGCGCAGGTTGGCATTGCGACCGTGCTCTGGCCACCTAGGGAGACGATCGCGCAGGCAGCGTGGAAAGCTCAAGTGGGTGGAGTTGCCGGCGACGCACGGCAGGCACAAGCAGGAAGCTGCCCTAGGTGCAACATGTTGCCCCAAGGGGAGCTCCGGTGGGGAGCCCCCGGGTGGCAGGTTGGCCAGGAAGGGTTCTGGTTTGGGCATCCACGCACAGGTCTTTCAACTATGCCAAGCGGGGAGAAAGGGGCGGCTCTCAGGGCAGAACCAGCCGGTATAGGGCTGTACGTACGGCTTGCCGAACGTGCAGCTGACAACCACATCCTGGCTCCTGGTCCTGCCGCTAGTGTGCAGACGGGAGGGACATGCAAGTTTGGGACGCATTGTGTACCTGAATACATCCTGGTGTATCAAGGTTGGGAATGGGAGGACAGTGGCTGGCATTTCGGTTCACAGGACCTGCACAAGGCGTGGAAGCTGACAGAAATTACCTGAACGCCGCGCGTTGTCACACCTTGGCTGCGGGGATGGTCCTGGTATCTTGCAAGCGTCTGCAGCAGCATGTCAGCATGATATCGAGATGGCGCATCTGCACATTGCGCCTTGAGCTGTGTGAAATTGCGTGGGTTGGGGTGCGACTCAAGCACTTTGCCCAGTACGATGGACCACTATCTCGGGAGTCGGGACCGGTCACACCTGGTTGGCGGTGGGGGGCTGGGGGCCGGACCACACGACTGCTCTCCATGGGAGATCTTTTTTCCCTGCTGCTCTCCTTTCCACAGCAAGGAACAGCCAGGACATACACTCACGGTCTCACGTTTTACACGTCTCCGCAGTCCGCACATACAGCTGCACAACGCCAAACGCCCTGTAGCACCGTGCCTGGCCGAATCCGTACGACAGGCGTACGACCTCGCATCAAGCCCAAGCGAGGCATGGCCATAAAATCAAGTGTTGTGTGGTCCAATGGTCCTAGCTCCTAGGACGGCCGCCGTGATCGCCACACCTGGTGAAGCGATAGGCCAACAGTGGACCCCTAGTCGGCCATGACATGAACAAAACTACCGGTATGCATGTGTACGTATGCGCTCGCAGGGCCATGGCTTTCCAGGATCTTCCCAACACAACCAGTTGTCAAGGACTTCAAGTGCTTCACGGAGCACCAAGGGGAGCACATTGCTGTGCACATCCGATCATGAAAACGATAGCATGCCAGCACGGGCCCCCGGCCCCACATGAATGCAGTGCCTGTAACACATCTCCTCCTGCTTCGGCAATGTCCGCAAGAATGCCACACGCTGGGACAGTAAGTGGTGGCGATCACAGCGCGGATCGCTCCTGAAGCCCCCGTGATAACCAACCTCTTACATACAACAGCAGCAGCAGCTGCCTCTACCCTTTAAAAGTGCTCGTACGAATGGGACCATTGGGTTAAGCTGCATGCAAAACGTAGCATCTTACTAACCATCAGAAAGATTAGCACGCAGCATACGAATTGCGGAAGGGGGCCCGTACCAATGCGCAGCAGCTAATGGCTACCAAGCCGGGTCACACTGTAAGCTCATTCGCACGCTCATGCACACGCGCGTATGTCACCGTGCAGGATTCAGAGAAGTCGTCGTCACGTCAAGCTTTAGCTGACCGCGTTCACCTCCTCCTTGTGTTGTCGCGACGCAGCTGGCTAGACGGTGAAGTACGAGGGGCACAGGTTGACCGGCGTGTTCTGGACGCAGCTGCTGGGGCTCCCGTTCGCGGGCGCCGTGCAGTTGCTGCCGGGGGCCGGGGAGCAGTAGGCACGGCAGTCCAGTCCCACCTGGGGTGGGGGCATGGGTGCAGGGTCACAGGGCAACATTGGCAGGGCGTCGATGGAGCCAGCGTGGTGGGCTTGGGTTACGGATGCCCTGGGCGCACCAGAATGATTCATGCTGCCATCCGTAGCAGCAGCAGTGCCGGTGGTTGTGAGTAAGCACACGTGGCAGCGCACCTTGCTGAGGTACATGTCCTTGATCAGCCAGTTGAGGGTCACGCCGGGGCCCGACACGCTGGCGGGGCTCTTGAAGGCGTTGGCCAGCGGGCACACGCACTGCGGCCGCAGGTTGTTGCCGTCGAAGTTGGCCGAGTCGCAGTACTCCACGCCAAACACAGCGGCGCCGCCAGGCCTGCGCACACGCGGTGTGGCGCAGAGGATGGGTAATTGTGTGCAGGCTAGGGTGCGCGCTGTAGCATGCAAGGTCGCAGATTGCGAGTGCGGGAGGTCGCGAATGCGGGAGATGGCAGGGCAACCCGGGTGCACGTCGTTCCTCCCATGGCCTGTGGCGCGGGGCACATCGTATGCACGCACACCGCCTTCTCATAAGCCACAGCGCAAGCCGTACGTCCTCTGGGCCCTGTGAGACAACCAAGTTGTTCTCGTCCACGCTGGCGGTGCCCCATACGCCATAAGCCCTACCGACAGCCTGTACGCACCTGGTGATGTACTTGCTGTACTCGCCGCACTCGTCATACTGCCAGCATTGCTCGTTGATGAACCAGTCGTACGCCTCCACCACCGCCTGGCCGTTGGCGAAGTGCAGCGGCAGCAGCGCCAGCGCGTTCTTCAGTCCCACGGACAGCCCCAGCCCGTGCGCCGCGTCCAGCAGCAGCCAGTTGTACGCCAGCTGGTCGGTGACCGTGACGCCCCGGCGCTTGGAAGTTGCCTTGACGTTGTCGTACGCGTCCACATTGTCCTGCGCGTGGCGGGCGGTAGGCAGCGCACAGCAAGGCGCTGAGCTGCAGTGCTACTCGTCCACAAAGGTCAATTGATGTCACTGGACAGGCAGCACGCATGACGATGACACGCAGGCATGGCAATCAAATGGTCTCATGGTGGGCCGGGCTCCATTGCAGGGCGGCTGCCGCACGGCAAAGCCAGCTCCCGTGGTGCAGCCCCACCTGCCTCACTTACCATCTCGACGGCGTCGCAGCCCTGAGCCTTGGCGTAACGCATGCGGGGGAGCATTATCTGCGGGCGGCAGCAGCAGCGCAGCGGGCGCGCAGCACGTTCAGTCACCACTGCCCCATGCCAGCAACAGGGCAAGCGCTTCAGCCGATACCAAGCCCTGGTTGACGCAGTACCCACTTGGTACACATCTGCCATCGCAAGCCTGTGGACAATACTGCTGCAAGGCAGATAGACACGCACTGCATTTCATGCCACGCAACCTGGCCGTCGCGCGCGACTGACCACCAGGTCACCTCATGAACACCTCCCTTCCCACACCTCCCTTCCCCTTCCCACCCACGCTGTCCTGCCCCCCACGCTCACACTCTCCACAAGCGCCTGCCGCGTGGCCGGCTGGTCGATGGCCAGCCACACCTCGTCGCCCCACGGCTCGCCCATGTTGCGCAGGTACAGCGGGCCGGGCACCGCCGCCTTGGGCCACGTGGGGGTGCCCAGCCGCGCCGCCAGCGCGTCCCAGTCGGCGCCAATCCGCTTGTCAGACGCGTAGCGGAACTTCTCGTAGCTGCCCACGCTCATGTAGCAGATGAGCTGTCGGTCAACGTTGGCAAGGGGCCGGAAAGGGGGGCAGGGGAGTGAGAGAGGCTGGTGGGTCGGAAAGGAGAGCAAGTGAGGACGTTGGGCAGCTACAGGGGAAGCGCATAGCAAGCAAGATTAGTGTGACGCGTGTGTGGCCAATGGACAAGATACTCACCCAATTGGCCCGTGCCAATTATTCCATATTGAGCCTCACGCACCTTGTAGCTGCTGCGTGCGATGCCAAGCTCCTGTGCCTGCTGCTGCAGCGCCCCGGCCTGCTCGAAGTCGACGTCTATGACCTACACATGGAAGCACGAGCGGCCACATTGCGGTTCTCGGCATGGTCATGCAAGCAGCTTCACGCTGTCAGCTGCAACGCAGCGCAGTGCTTGGTACCACACGTGCGCAATATTGCCGCGCCTACCTGCGGCTTGGTCCTCAGCATGGGCCGGTAGTCGTCGGAGCCCAGGACCCACTGCCACTTGAGCACGCCGGAAGGCCGCCAGATGCCTAGGGGTGATAGGGGAGGAGGAGGTTGCGAGGGAGGACACAGTTGCTGCCAAAGCACCGTCGTACACACGTGTGGCACGCGGGTCACGCAGCCTGTGGGCTTGAAGCCATAGGGGCGCTCATGTTTGACGGGGTGGCTCGTGAAGCAAGGGGCACAGCAATGGACAGGGCGGGTATGAACCAAGCAGGGGAAGCGCGCCCTGTAAGTGGGAGACTGGTGAACAGCTTTGCCTTCATGCAGCTGCATGCGACATGCATGCGCGTTAAGCAACAGCAATCGCTGTACGGCACCATCCCGACGCCCTTGTCGTATGTGAGCCGCAGGGCAGCAGGGGGGTATTATGCCACGCACCCGATGTCAGCGGCGAGGGTGGAGCAGGCGAAGGCGGCCGTGGGGAGGGGGGGCGTGGGGACGGGGGCCGCGGAGAGGGCGGCCGGGGCGAGGGCGGGGCAGGCGTGAGCGACGCCTTGGGCGATGGAGATGGCGGGAAGGGGCTTGCGGAGAGCTGAGGGGCCGAGGGAGACAGGGCAGCAGCAGTCAGCAACAAGC
This sequence comes from Chlamydomonas sp. 3222, assembly GCA_004335795.1. Lineage (NCBI taxonomy): Eukaryota > Viridiplantae > Chlorophyta > Chlorophyceae > Chlamydomonadales > Chlamydomonadaceae > Chlamydomonas > Chlamydomonas sp. 3222. The sequence goes on along the minus strand of QAXN01000293.1, from coordinate 2,137 downwards.
GGACTTAACACACCCGCAGCCAACGAGAGCCAAAACCCTGCACCTTGGAATGCACCCATATGACCGCCGCTGTGAACCTCGCGTACTGCAAGCAACACACCCATCGCGAAGCCGCCGCCTTGTTATACCGCCGCAGCCGCGTACGCCACCCCACACGTGGCCGCCCTCTACCTGCTGGTGATCTGTGCAAGGCACTTACTCCTAAATCTCTGTCTCCCCCTTTGCCGCTCTGCGGTCAAAAGGGTGCGATCACATGACGTTACGTTGACGTTGCTTGACCCCAGGCCAACAACGACATGCATGGGCGTGCGGTCACGTCGCCCAGTCACGTCTGCACCCATGCGTCGTGGGCTGACTCGGGCTTGGTGCGCCAGGGCTCACGTGCGGAGGACCTTGGCCACCTTTACTATCCTCGCAGGCTGGAAAATAAGTAGCCAAGGTAGGTTAATGTAGCCCACGTTCCCCACACAAACGCCGGGGGTCCCCTGCGACGTTCACATCACCAGACACGCTCCTGCCAGCAACGTTTCGTCAAAACCACGTGACCCCTTACCTAACCCCCTTCCTAACCCCCAGGTCGACCCACCGGCGCGATGACGTCCATCAACTGCCTGAAGTAGCTGGGCAGCCCCGCCCACGGGTTGGGCATCTGCTCGTCAGTGACGAACACGTAGCCGTACTTGCGGGTAACCGCCTGCTGCTGTATGGTGGTCAGCGCCGCCGTTGTGGCGGCGGGCGTGGCGGCGGGCGCCTGGCCGTGCAGCAGCAGGCCGCAGCGCGACTTCTTGGAGCAGTCGCACTGGCTGGCGCGCGGCTTGGCGAAATCAGTTGCCCAGCTGGCGGCGTAGTTCTCGTAGCGCACGTATACGTCCTGGACGGAGGGAAGCAAAAGGCGCAATGGAGTTGCGGTGCGGATGCGGGTTCAGCTGATTGTGGTGCGTGTTGCGCTTCGGGGAAGGACTGGCAAACAGACGGCAGGTTGCGGCTCGGATGGATGCCGCATGCACACGCGTTTGCTTCACGCACGCGGTCTCCGCGCGGGCCCTTGTGCCGCATCCGTGGCGGGCCGCACCTGCACCACGAGGGGTTGCGCACAGTGGCCCAGCAAACGAAGGAGCTCCGCGCCGTGCACTTCCATGTAGCCCCCCCCCCCTGTAGTTACTTTGCCGCTTTGCGGTTACCCCCCGCCCCCCCCCCGCCCATGCGCCTCCCACACGCCCCCCCACTCACCGCCTTGCCGGCCAGCCCGCACCCAACCTTCTTGCCGGGGTTGAACATGACCTTGCCGCCCCGGGCCCTGATGGCGTTCGCCAGCTCGGTGTAGAAAGTGAGGGCCTTGACCTGAACGCAACAGACATACATGCGGAGAAAGTTTGCCTAAACGAGCACAACAAGCACCGCTCCACGGCGGGGACGCACCCTATCCGAAACCCGTCCCGCCGCTCCCAGGCTTACGGCTACCTTTGAACCCTGAACAACAATAGCTTGTTACCGGACTGTGATGTTTGAATGCCCGTCGGCAGGAGCTAGGGAACTAAGTCACCAGGTAAGTGCAGGCAAGTACGGTATGTCACCTGTGGACCATGTCCCTCCCCGCCCCCGCTGTGCCCCCCTCACGTTCTTGGTCTTGGGCTCCACCTCGTCCAGGAACACGCCGGCAAGTAGCTGCCCGAAGCTGTCGTACCAACCGTTGATGTCCGCAACCACCTCGGCCTGGGGCCGGGCCAGGCGCTTGGCCACGTCGGCCATGGTGTGCACGTAGCCGTACAGCAGGATGCCTGCAGGACACACACGCACACATAGTCACTGCTACCATGATCTTTGACAAGTGTCACATTGGATTGTTTGAGCCGGAAGCCTGCAGTAGGGGCCGAAACTGGGCATGCGCCGTGCGCCGGGCCTTACTCAACGGTGGACTCAGGCTGGCCCCTCTGGACCCACCCGAATCGGCCAGCAGCTTGAACGCCTCCGTGTACGTGGGGATGCTGTGCGTGGGCGGCCCGCTGGCGTCCCCTGTCACGATGGCGGAGATGGCGCAGCGCGGACCATACTGGGCCTGTGGGAGGGGAGGGCAGGAGGTGGAGGAGAGCGGGGTAAGGCGGCATGCATGCGCATGTGGACCTGTGCTGCAGGCCCC